>DWJZ01003773.1:0-16420 GCA_018249125.1 Asbolis capucinus | reverse complement strand
ATCTTATTAACTAACATCCACATTTCAAACATACCTATTGTTTGGACTTTTCATCCAATCCCTTTTCTTCCATAAACTTCTTGGCCTGGCCAATTAAATTCAAATCGAATATTCGCGCCAATACACACCGGCAACCATCGAGCGAGAAATGTTACTCCGTTGACCGTCGCAGACGGGTCATCTAATGGTAAGTGATCACCTCCACCCATGGACGTCAATAACGCCAGACTGAGGAGTTAGTAACGCGCCGCCTGCCAGGAAGGAAGCCATAGACAGGGAAGAGAAACAAGCAAGGGAAGCGGTACATTGCTCAAACAACTGGGTTCAATAACGACAGCAACTGACACCACATATACCACTTCAAGACGGGTGACAGAGGAAGAATGGGGTGGAGGATGGACGAAGGACGGGGAGAAAAGAAGGAGAACTGGCTCTCCAGCCCCCAGCCGGAACACGCGGGAGCAAGAGGGTGGTAGCTAGCCAGACAGGCTTCATAAAAAGATAATCTTTCCCTGAAGTCCTATCAAGGAGCAGCTGACTTCTGTACGCCTCATACGACACCCTGGTAGGCCAGCATGGGATTGGGGTTTCTATTGTAAGCCGCCCCAATACGGCGAAAAAATTGCATGCGAGCAAATTAACAACTACAACCAACAAATGCGCAACCACAAAACGAATCTGTGAGTGTGTGAGTAACAAGAAAAACATTTTGGATCGAGGTGAGGTGCACGACGGCGGGGAAACCTACCGGTCGACCTATCCCATGAGCCCGAGCCACCGCGGGTCCCTCGCCTAAACAAGCTATTCATTCATTTAAACATCCAAATGTTCAAATCAAAGCGTAATCACCTATATTATAATAGATTTTATTTTATCACTCACCGTCATCAAACTTAAATCTACACCAAATTACATCTTTCTTCAATGAAGGGTCTGCGTCGGAGAGCGGACACTCGGATCTTCATCATTGGATCAGCAGTTATGCTGCTCTAATAATTGTATGGGCTCACTGACCTTACTTGTTCCATATTTAAATTGACTACAAAATGTTCTAAACAACAAAGTAGGAACAAATAACGGAAGTGTCTCTTAACTTTGAGAATTGTTTTTTTTCACCCGGGCAGAACGCGTGCCAAGATATTGCGCGGATAATGCCAGGCCAGCGCATGTGTTTTATGGGGTCGGGATGGATACTCGGCGGGTGATGAACCTCCATTTGCCTCATTTTGTGCTTATGAGGCAATTTGCGTAATCTGTAAAAAGCCGCATCGTCGTGAATTCCTAAAAGGTTTCCGAGGAGCGTCTTCCTGCGGGTAAAAGTAAAAATGTATTTGTTAGACAGGAGACACAGTATCACTATATATTGTTATGATACGACCATAGACTCGGCGTGCATAATAAATAGAACTGAAACACTGCTTCGAGACATTTACTTTGAGTTTATTAGTGAATTATTTTTCTGCTTATGTACTAACATCTGAGATCGGAACAAAAATTTAATTTCAATTAAAACAGCCCTGACCATGCCGCAGTGACCTGGAGGGACCAAAAGACGGTTAACTGCTTATACGTTTAATAGATTATAAAAAAAGCCTGTAGAAACATACAAACATTGCGTTTTCAAAATCCTTATATTCTGCAAGCAAATTAACATATGTAAGTATGGTAGGTATAGGTCACAAGAAAATGAAACGTGCTTATTGAGTACATGCGAGTACATCATACCAGACTAGTCCCTCACACTTCATTGATATTGATGTTAGCATAGATCAAGCTGACCTAATGTGTCGTGGAAACAAGCTATATAAGCTATATATATATAAAACAAGCTCGTATATTATCATTTAGCGTAACGGGACCCTTAAAATTATTTTTATAACACAAGTAAAGCATATTTTATCATAAAATAATTTTATTTGCTTTTGTTGAAACTTACTAAGAGTTAAGATGAAAGAGAAATATCTAAATAAACGAGAGACGTCGTGTTTACTTAAATGTTTTTCGGATGAGATATTTTATAAATTGTCGGTCCATCGTCCGTCCTAATCTAACTGGCAGCGCAAACATACGAAACGCTCCCGAAACAAAAGATGGCTGCAACGATGGCGAGCGCGGACAATCTGTCAATGTTTCATATTGTCAGCCACATTGTATTCTGTTCTTTAAAATATGCTGAATCATCGTTTATACTTTATGGAAGAGTGTTAATAGATAAAAAACAGTTAAGAACTGCATCTAAAGGGATTATCATTTACGAAAGAAAATGTAGACAATTATTTCTAAATTATACAATAATGTATGCATGTAATTGTAAAATAGGTACCCACGTTAGTACAGAGTAGGTTCGTCATTACTCCAGGCTATAACGCATCAGTATTTTTTGCGTGACGGTGCAACAAATATTCATCCATCCTCACAAACGTTCGCATTTATAATATTAATAGGATGCACAATATAAATGACTCATTCCATTATATATTATCAGGTGAATCATAAAATGTGCTGTACATATAAAAGCTAGGCCCCTTTTGTGTTAAAACATTTATAAACAGAATCCAAGTAAATGATCTTCAAACGATTCTTCAGTCGTCGGGAACATGTTCGGGTCGCACTTGCGGAGCGCGTGCCGCTACATCTGAAACGCGACGGCTCCGCATTAAACTCCAGCATGCTACATACATATGTAAGGAGAGGAGGAGGTACTTGAGCCCTCTCTAATGCTTTCTTTTCGTCTGTTGTTATATCGCTATAAGCCTTCGACTCGAGATGTTGTTCTAAATATTCCAATTTCAGAACATTCCTTAATCTATTGAGCTTCAACGTTCAGCTCTACGTGGAGAGAGACTTGTTCTGACATAATAATACGATATATTCGCTACAGGTACATCCGAACACCGTTCTGCACTGGATACAAAGGAATCGTTATATTATGCCGCTTCTCGCGCACACGGAAGAAGGCAATTTATGAGTGAGACTCTCGCAGAAGTGCTGCAGCACCCCTTATTGTCTCACTCTCATCATGTTTTAAACATACTCTTCTGACTCTGACTGCTTTAGTTATCTCAATCTATTACTGTTTCTATAAGTGTTTATACTACACCGCAGAGGAGATGAGATGAGAAATGAAGTTTACTTTCTTCCTGCTTCAGTCAAACAACAAAACTAAACTAAACATTAATAGGCCTATTTATATTTGATTGTTGCCATGACAGCCGCCTGATTCAGTAAGACAACGCCATCTAGCGGCGTGTGAACTAAAACGTAATGGCGACACTTTTAGTTTGAATGATCTACAGCGATAATGCGGTAAAGTCGTTAGTGACACGTCCGAAACAAAAGTCAATACGCATTTACTAATCTTTATTTAAAATTATTATTGCAGATTAATGTAACGGAATTACAAATGCAATAAAAACGATTGAGATACTCTCAATGGACACACCCAACTTGGCTTACGCTACTGAGCGAAAACGAACTGAAATTTAGCTCTCACAATTTATGAAGTCGCACAAGAATTACTGCGCACAGCACCCACGTCACGGCCGGGTCTGTTACCTGGGAAAATATTAGTTCTTGTACTCATTCAGTATATTTCGGAGGTTATTCTTCTTCTACCATTATATCAATTTAAGCTATGAAGAGTTTCTCTTCGCCACCACAGTTGTATCATGACGAGTAAATTACAATAATCGTGCGTACCCGTTACAGCCAAAGTTGAGTGTCCACGACCATACCATCTTACAAGCAGGTGATACTCGTAGTATGACGACCACCTACCACGTTCAATGCGACCCTTATATTATCTGAGCCACTCTCTGTCCGAAGATAAAACTTCCGCAGCGGCGGTCCGGGGCTATTACTAACGGGGTAACGACGTAACTTTAAAAAAAATTTAAAATATAATGTATTCAGTGCGGCGGGTCCTAGTTCTAAGAAATAATTTCTTCCAGGACAATTATACAAGTGTAGTATTCTAGCGCCACTGTAAGCGACGTGCACAAGGTGTATTAGATCTGGTGTCGCACTCAACTTGTCAAGTTATCATCTAAGGATAAAAATGAGTCAATCATCAACAAATTATTCGTTAACGTCGAGACCCTCCGAAACACAAACTTAGTTTCAAAGCGAATTGCTTGACGGCAGAAAAAGCAGCCGCCGCGGCGCCGACTACTGGAGCCCGGGACAACAGAATTAAAAGTCAGGTGTATTGATTACTATGGAAGGTACATTTACCGGAGTAAGGCGAGGGCTGCTTCCAGTATTAAACGCGCAATATCTAAGAAACTGTAGCATCGTACTTTTCATATTTCCAGATATTTACTACAACACGGACTCAGGAAAAGAGAAGTCCAATTTAAATTGAGTCCAGATATGGATGGATATCGGCTTAGCCTGAGAGGGTTCCTGTCAATAGGAAATGGTAACAACACAATAACAAAGCAATATGTGACAGGGTGCGTGCTGCGTGCGGCGTGCGGCGTGCGGCGTGCGGCTGTGACGCCACAGGACGGGACCGACACTGAACGTCCGCACTGCGCCCAGCCGGGGCTCGAGCGGTTTTGAGTTCTTGTCTAATCAGATTTTTTCAACTTGAGCCATCTTGTATGTACAGTACAGAAGGTCACAGTTTTAAAAATAACCACTGCACCTTGCATATACTCACACTTATTACTTGAGCTATAACTTTTCAACATCACAATACGCGAGATTTCTAAAAGTAACCAATATAAAAAAATAACTTTAACTCTGATATATTAGTTTGGTGTAATTTAAAATGTTCAATTTTCTGAATATTCCATTCTATTTACTTTTCAAAAGCTCTATTGCATAAATTTTAAACATTACAATTATAAAATATTTACATTTTTATTTTAATTTACCGCGTTATACCTACACAGCAGGGTTGCGAATATACATGAATAACGGGAACCTTGTTATAATTACAAAATAGCGTAACATGAAAAAACAGACTATAATAATATATGTACATTATAATACTGGTGTACCCTGGCCGGAGCGCCTGTGCTGTGCTGGTAGTTGCGCGACCACCTGCGCCACGCGCGGAACCATGTCCCACTGTTTGTTATTTTTCTTGGTATTTCAATATTGTTTGTCTATAATATAGAGTTTACAATGAAAGAGATGCGCGTAACAAACACTGTTTCTTGGTATTACTGTTTACAAAAATATGGAATTGAGTTTTCTCAGTTCAATATTTTGTAGTATAAATATTATGAAACAGAATTACAATAAATGTGTATTTATTACTGAGGATTTAAAAAAAAAAAAGTAAAATCTTACAATTACTTCTTGGATGTTTGTCTATTTTTTGTTCGTTTACGGAAGCTATTCTCAAAATGCTGTGGGAGCTAATCGTATTTGAATGCGATATTCAACGACATGATATTATAAAGTTTGACTAACACTGGACTAGTGTTTTTTAATTAAATCGATTCACAAATAAAATAGATAAGTATTTAGAGAACCCCAGGAGCCCCGCGGGGTCGGCGGCGGAGCGAGGCGCGGCGGCACTTCCTCGTGATCATTTCTGATAAATGCTCACTCTGCTCGTTTCCTTTAACCCGTCGATCAACGAACTCGTAGAGCTTCAGTTCTGACATGAAAAGATAATTTCGTTCTCAGCGTTTCCCTTCTACCGGAACAGCTGGCTGCAGGTGAAGGTGGAGTTAGGTGGAGTTAGGAGGAGGTAGGAGGAGGTAGGCTGAAAGTTGACGTGTTCATTAAAAATTGTTTTTCGCAGTAATCGGCATCGTTAACCTCTTTGGCGTACGAAAATCAATAGTCATTACGCCTCGGGGAGTTTTTGTTTTACATACGAGTGGATCGTGAATTGATGTAAGCAGCTTATGGGCTTCAACCGCTGCCGAGGGCACCTGGAATAAACTCTGCTGCTGCAGTGTGGTTTGGTCAAGTGGTTAGTTGCCAACCTGACAGTCGAAAGTAATTATGCGATCCGATGCCTTTGGACGTGGATCAACGACTACTTAGAATACCAATGTTCAGGCCGTCGCCACCCGCACTGGAGCAGCGTTAGCTGCAGGCTGCATGTAGGCAGAGACACCCTGCTCCATAATGGTCATTAATGGCATGAATGGCATGGTATCAGAAGTTGATTGTCACTTGCTGCCGTGAGGGAAACCTGCCCTCCCGACAGTTCTCCATAAAGTTCTCAAAGGAGTGTAAAGTCCCCCAATTCATGTTCGACGATGACGAACTTTCATAGTAACTTTAATAAAAGTCGCATATAATATTTCTCAAATTGTATTCTATACCATTTCTACTAGCATTAGTGAAGAACCGACCAATGCCAGTTCGATCGATATACATGGATGTTGTGTACCTCGCCGCCATTTATAGTTATTGTTGCGTCGTTCCCCTACAACAACAGTCGGCGACCTGCGGTCCGCGGGCAGCAAGTGGCCCGTGTGCCCCTGCAGTGCGGCCCGGGCGATGATCATTGTATCAAGTTGTAACAACAAAAATCGAATTAGCTTTATTAATGTTACTTAATTTGGTATCCACGGCATGAAACTGCGACTTATATAATATTAATATTAAAACTGATTGGCTTGTTAGTCTAGTGGTTAATAAACCTGGGCCGAAGGTAGTAGATTCCATCCCTACCCAGAGCAAACTTATCCCTAATGAGCAAGAATGTTTGTTCCATGTCTGGGTTGAATAAAATTGTCTAATTAATTGTATGTATTTAAAATATACAAAAATATGTTCATGTGTGACTAGTCCTGAGATATTCGTATTTATAATGCGAAATGTGTTAAGTACAAGAAATATGGCTAATAGCCACGTACTTGCGGATATTAGTACTTCAATCCGTTTAAAACTTGTGGCCGTCATGTAAAAAAAATTTTGTCGACCCATGACGTACACCTGTACCTTTCGCATTACTATAAAAATATTTACAAAAATGGTAGCGCCATCGTTGTTTCAGAATACGCTACAGATCTCTACCGTCACTGCTGCTGTCAAAATAGTTTTATTTATGTTGTGCTTAGCTTGAAAATACCAACATTTAAATTGTGACCGGCGTATTTTGATTGTAGTGCGGTAGTCATGCGATACATACCCATCTCGCCAACATCCATCCAACGCTTAGCCCGTGCGACCGGTTACTAAACCACAGCCGTTACACAACGTTTTGTATCGTTAACAACAAAGTGCAGTCGAAGATTAAACGAAAAAAAAGGAGGAAGCTATAAAGCTCCAAATGAAAAAATCCATTACAGTCCAAAATTGTCCTTTTAAAACAATGGATCTGTTTTAGTCATAAATTATAATCTATTTACAGTTTACTCATATTGCTGCTATCGAGCATTATCACAGTTTTAATTGCTTACTTAATCGTAACTGTCATAGTTTTTGACAGGTGACAGAGGAATGAAGGGAAGGAAGACGAGTAAAGCCCAGGGAAGAAGAAGAATATAAAAATACATATGTTAAAGGGAGGGATTTTTTATGATGATCAATCCTGGTCAATCACCAGGCTGGCCACGAGGCTTTGAATTGAAGCAACTGAGCTGATGATGGGCGACGCAGGGTCGTTCACCATTATGAATGGAAGACCAAAGTTTCAATAAAAATTTCAATGTATAACTACAGATAATTCTGGACTGTCTAGGCTACCTGGAACTGGATAGCAGTAGTTGTTCAGTGGGGCTCGAGCGGCCGGCCCACGTCGAGAGACTTGTCTGCGCAGCACACTCGCTTACATACAGATAGACTGATTCAACTACTACAGTTGTACGAACTTATTTACTAATTTGTACTAAAGTATGTATGTAATAATGTAATAAAGTACTACTATTGTACTAAAGAACAACTTAGAAATGTAAATCATCTGAAAAGTCCAAACGAATTAAACAATAAATAAAACTCCTATTGTCACCGTTCCCGCTGCGACAGACGACAGACACAATGTTCAAAATACACAAGTATGTGCGTGTGTTAAATGATAAAGTTTAACAGGAGCAAAGCGACGTCGGCTCGCTAGTAAACAAATAAAGGCTATTCAGAATTCCAGATGAATACATCCAAAGACAATTTAATTAGATTATTTCGTAAAGTTTAAAAGATAAATACGAATGTTCAGTTGATTCACGCGTGTGGCCTGCCCAGACAGTTTTATTTGGTAATGAACGTCACATCACAAGTTGTGTTGCGGAGCACGGATAGCGGGGAGTTGACCATGCTTGGACGTATTTATATGAAATTCTAAGTGTTCTGGAGCGTCCGCGGCGCGCCAGTTTGTTGCCATTTCATTAGTTACACAAATATGATTTACTTTTTATATTTCTTCCAATGATTGTAGTTCGCGGAAAACAGGAATCATTTTATACAGCAATATTCCAATTTAGATTTTACACAGAACAAAAGAATATATCTTTTTTATTAAAGGACTTCGAAATCAATATAATTCCCCTGCCCGTGTATGTCTGTCTGTCTCTGTCACTGTTCTATACCAACATGATTAGTACAGCTCATTGTCTAACTTCAGTTCGGGACGAGATACCGAGTTTACAGGTTCTCGGTTATATTAAATAGAAAAATGTTGTTGAATTCTTAAGCACCCAGTGTGCAGCAACTACTCTACTTCCCCCTACTCCTACATCCGTCCTGCCAACAAGTGGAACAGTTGCTACGATTGTAGCTGTTAGACGGATACTTTATCTATTACGTGCAACCTATCAATCCTATTACTTATACATTTTTTCACCGTTCATCTTTTCAGTTAACTGGATTTTTGCAAATATTAAGGACTTGCGTGCATTTTAACGAGACAGTGAGTGCACCGCGCAACGACTGTAGATCGAATGAGACCTCGCTCAAGTCGAGCGCCGACTTATACAAATACATATATAGTAGAGTTAGAGTTGTATTGGCCGGGTGCTTTTTACGAACAAATAAATACATCTCCTCATATTCATTGAATGTCCTCACTAAACCTATTCATATACAACATAAATAAATATTTTTATACTATAGAACCATCTAGTGCTGCTATTGTCAAGAATACTTTCTCTAAAATGACTAACCTCAGTACATTATGTCTGTGTTAGTGTGTTTCTCGCCAAAAACATTAATATTTATAGTAAGTTCGTGCCTGGCGGGAAAGTATAATTTATAAGGGGCCCGCGATGGCGTGTTCTTGCCATAGCTATTGATAAAAACTGAAATCACTACCGAAACTTTATCATCTGTTGATGGTTTGGCTGGTAACACATTTAAAACATATGATTAGAAAATACAATTTCTTAAAAAGTCGGAATTAGTTCGGAAATTATAGTTACAATTGAAACGACAATAAAAATGTATGAAAATAGATAATGTAATTTAGGGTAAAACAAAAGAGAAGAATAAACTTGCAGGTAAATGTAGCGCAGCTTCATTTAGTACGATTTCTTCATGACAATGGTGCCATATATCTTTTGGAGATTGGTCAGAAACTGTGAGATGACACTGGGAATCAAAGGGTCGAAACCAAAACAGTATCATGAGAGCCATTGTCTCCGATATATTGTCTTCTCCTCGACAACCAATAAATTAATATACTGTAAGTAGACTATTTATCAATTGACCCAATTTAACATACTGACCACTTAATCTAATTAGTCGATCAAAATTGGTCAACACAATTAGAGTAAACATACGTAATGATGGTGCGTGTTCCACTAATGAACTGGGCATCAATAATGATACAAGTGTTCAGAGGACGCCGCCGCGGACGGTGTCGGAGCCCCTGCGGTGAGCACCGATCATTTAATGACTGAAGGGGCTTCGGTCGGCCACGGACGGAGGGACAACGTAGGTTTCTTAGTTGCTCCTGCGTTTGCTGCCCAGCACGCCTATCTGAGGAGACCATACTTCATCAGCCTGCCTAATAAGTATTGGTGTTGGTATAGGCGCCGCCTGACGTCACTGCATCTACATTTTTCGAGTAATGTTTAATATACAAATGTTTAGTCCTTTATTATTCTGGAAAAGGTTTTCTGCTCGAAAGGCGTCCCTTATTCAGTATAGTTTCTCATTCTAGGACCTATATTAACGTTCAATCTTCATATAAGCACATTCAACCTTGTCCCTCCCTCATATTATGGTTTATAGAAACGTTAATAACATAACGTCGTTACAATTATTGTTATCATAATTCGCTGACTTTATTACGGGTGATATTGCTCGCAGTAAATCATCGAACAGATAAGGGAATAATAATGATCTCACGGCGACTAAAAATGGTGAGGGAAACTTTAATAACTTATATTAATCTGTGGCAATGCAAACAAATTCCAGAGTTTTCTTAAGAGACAGCTCATCATTAATCTATGTTGAGCGGTGCGAGCTGGCGGGACACTGCAGGGTCACTGTCCTCCAGCTGAACTATCCCATCCTTCTATTCTTCTGTCTCACAACACACACGGACAATACAAAAAAAATGGAAATGAGAAATAAAAGGGAGAATAAAGAATAATCATCGAGTGAATTTGTTCGGTAGGAGGTACTTGCAATGCAATGAATGAATGAACTTTATTGGACGTTGGTTGTAAACTACGCAATTGCTGCAACAAATCCATTCATGATCCATTTTCATATGAGCTTATCCAGCATCGGGCCCAGAGGGAGCCAGGGGACTGTTATGCCATACACATATCTACATATGTACTTTGTGACATCGATAGAGGAATTACCCAGGTATATTGGGATGCAACGTCCAATGTCCCCCGCTCTGTAAGAAGCGGCAAAGAATGCTTTTGAGTGGTTTTACGTGTACCCTTGAGGGGTACTGGATTCCATTTTCAACTAGTAAACAGAAGAACGTCAGTTTATCGTTTCGTGTGTGTACGTCAGTGTACGTCAGTGTGACCTGATAAAGGATGCAACAGAGTACTTATAACTGTTAAAAATATATTTATATAATTTTAAAAAGTTTAAAGTAATAAGTATAAATAGGTGCGTTTAACAGTAAATGCCCAGTACATTAATGGTGACATTTAAGATCGTAACTAATGATTTGGTACAACTTTTGCCTTCATAACGACCGCCTGCAGAATCTGGAGAGGTAATAAATTGGTGTCAGCAGGCTAATGGAAGACAACTCAGTAGAAATTATTAAAAGGATCTTTAAAAATAAAACGAATAAAAGAATAGGAGACATCGATTGTCAATTGATATAAAAATACTCGTGTTTAACATTACTATATTTTATTTTAAAAATATATGTATCCATCCTTTACAATTTATCAATATTTCGACCTCTCTATTTGTAACAATGAATCACGAATCACTGTAATCAGTCTTGCTTCGTGCGAACAAACAAAGAAGTTCAATTAAAATACATACTAAGTCTTCGCTCTTATTTCAAACTATACCATATTTGTTCCGGTACGACATCAATATTAATATATCAATATCTTTGGACGACTCACACCAGCCCATCTGACCTAAATGTTAGCCTGTAATGTGTCGATCATACAACTGGTAAACACACATTTATATGTTTAAATATATACTTACGTACACATTTTTTACGCAAAAACACACAGAACAACCACTCCTGTTCATCAAGGAAAATTCCTGGGTGGGAATCAAGTCCGCGGCTTCATTACTATTGTTTTAATATTGGTCGAAAACACGGCAAGAGTAGGTCAGTTTCGGAAACAAACCGGAAGGAAGAAGAGCTAAGAAGGAGCAGTAAAGTGAAGTAAACAGTACCGTTAGTGTACAGTACCACGAGTGTGCAATGCCGTGAGTATAACGTGCCGCGAGTGTCATGTGCTAGTACCGTGTCGCGAGTGCCGCGCAGCGAGTATAGTGCCGGAGGATAGTGCGCGTGCGGAGCGCCATTTCAGTCCAGTGCCAGCCTGGACCCGCCTCACTCTCCTCCTATCCCCACCCCTCTCCTGTGACTATATCGGACACTTGCTATTTGCTTAACGGCTGATCCAGCAACATGGGATTGGGGTTAGTATTCAGAGCCCCTCTTGTCTCAAAGCCCCGTTTGTCTCTGAAGAGATTGCTTCAGTAGTCGGTACTATTAATTATAATATATGTAGTTTAGTCAGTAAAGTAAGGCCCGAGGCTGGCTGGGTGAGGCTTTACGATGTATAAAACTTTAAATTGTAATATTAGCTACATTCGAGTACATCATTTAAATAAGGTATTATTGATGGAGTTGGAAGTTGGTTAATTAACGCAGGTCTGGGCCGGAGGCGCCTCGGAGCCTAGGGCGTGTTCATTACAAATTATGCTTTTCTAGGGTTGTCGTGCTTATAGCCCGACGGCTTGTGATGATCTTGTGTGATCTTATAACTTAAGCAACAGCGGGTGCGGTCGGTAGTGGTTTTTTTTTGTTCGGTTCCGTGTTTCAAATGGTGCACAAAGCCGTCCATTCTGGTTGCTATCGTTGGCCATGTCAGAAGCCTTCAGCTGACAATAACGTCGGGCGCTTAGGTTGGCCGCGCACCCCACCACCAATCAACGCTGAAGCAGCGTGGTGGAGGATCCTCTGGGCCTCCTCGGTTATAAAGTGTTATCCGTGCTCAGTAATGGGCCATGCTCAGTTGAGTTGAAGCGAGCCAGGGCTGTCTACTCTTCTCAGACCTCGTACGGAAACAAACAGTTATAGTCTAAATGTGGCAGTGACATGCAAGTGTGCGTTACTCTATAAATTATTCAGTAGTAGACAGACGCTGGGCGATATTGAGCAGTATCAGCTGTTCACGTTTTGCACCCTTCACGGGAGCATGAAGCAATAGACCAGCAGTAATCTCAATACACGACTCCATCATGACCATATTAGCAAGTGTCGCGATATGCTTTGCGCACAGCTAGGGACAACCTTGAATTGACATTTCTTTCTTGCTTGTAAATACAAAATAAATATAATATGTAATGTATATACTTAAAATAATAACCAAATTATATTGTTCCGTAAAAACGAAAATCGGCGTTAAATGTTCATATTTATATAAATCTTCTTGATTATTACACAATTTACTTTCTTATTCAATGTCAATACAACCATTCCTAGTTCAAATGCAAACTCGACACACAATAAACCATAAGTAATACAAGGCAATGAGGTTGGCTTACGTAAGTTTAAATCAATCTTAATACATTTTGTTCCCGCGGGATCGGGAATTACTCGGACGAAACTCCTGGCCGTACGAAGTGTGCGGGTTTAACTACTAGGGACTGAATATTTTTCTCTAAGGAACATGGGACCAAAATTGAACGAATAATTCTCCTGCACTAATCTCCCTTTCTCTCTGTGTAATGCTTATATTGTGTTCCTGCGCTTAGTATGTTTCAGAGTACCTACCACGCGGGCAAAAACTAGTGTAACGTGTTGGATATATTGTCTGTAATAAATACATCAATTGTACGTAAAACGGATCGCACCTGTAAAATACTATTCCTGATATATCCCTCTCCTTTCCTCTCATGCGCACCGAAAGGGACAGCGAAGTGACGCTGTTAATTTGCCGCGATCTAAAAATGATCTACGTCGAGTAACATCGGAACACCGCTCGGCGCCCACGCATTTTACTGTCTTGTTGTTATAAAATGTGTTATATTTCACTTCTTTACATATAATTGTGTGGATCTGAAGTTTGGATATATTGTGTGTGTAACCAAGGGACCGTCTTATCAAACCCGTGTGCCGCTGTTCCGGCGAGAGCACCACCAGGATTTCAATTAATTGTGCTGGAGTTCCGTTCCTCACATATCTACAGCTGTTCGCATAATCTTTTTCTTATTTCAAACCTGTACATCCTCCCTATATAGTCACAATACAGGTGCAATTAGGTACACGGTTGTCACAAAATACAGTCCACTCGAAAACCCCTGGAATCCCAGGGACCAAATGAACCCTAGTGGCAATTTCGCCACACCATAATACAACGTGTGGAAAATATATCAAAAATATACTTAGGTGGCGTCCGCTACGGAAATTATTAACAATAAAACAAAATCTGTTACGCTTATGACACAAAAATTACTTTTTGCAGGAACTGGTTTTTTGGAAGCGAAGCGAAGGCAGTTTCTAGTGTGTTATAATTTTGAATAAATAAAAAAGATAATATCATAGCTACGTAGTGGGAAGCCGCGGGAGTGGTGGAGAATTTACGCGTGTTCCGGTTGTATATTTCATTAAAAGTTGGCGAGGCCGAGGATTACAGTTTTCACTTCCCAAGAAAGGCAAGCTTGTTCGCCACGATAAATATGATACGCAACATTTGATTGTTGTTACTTTACTTTAGTATAAAACGTACATTTCGTTTGGCCATTGAAGGAACAATACACCGACTGAGAATTTTAGGAGGGCAATAAGGCCTACTGTACGCTGAAATTGTACTGTTCAATATTTTATATATGTAGAACAATAAATAATGTACGTATATTGTTTTTAAGATATATTACTTAAGTACTTACTCGCCAAACAAAAGCGAGAATGAATAGCTGTAACAATCTCTTCTCTGAAGCTATTTGGGTCATTTTCGACCCCCTATAGCTTCATCGTGGAAAAGTCTACAAGCCCATAGTTTTGTGAATAAACGGACATTACATAATCAGACAAGTATTTTAAGAATGATTGTGATTAAAAATTGCTGAATTTTCTAACTCACAAATCATGGAAATTTTCGCAAACCTACAAGCTTGTTATTTAGCTCTTAAAAATTGAATGTAACTTATAATTTTGTTTATATTCGATAACGTTAGTATAATGGACTTGTTGTGTATAAAGAAAACGATTTGTCTACATTTTACACAGCAGTATAACCTAGCTATGCTTGTACATTACTTACTTATTGGATGATGTTAAACATTCGTACAGGAGGTGCCACAACTTCAACGTTGTTCTTAGCTTCCACCCAAGGTCGACTGACAGATAGTAGTTATAGTATTTAGTCAGTTTGTGTATTGTTCAGTGTTGAGGACTAATAGTAATCTTATTAAATAAATACTCAGCTGAATTTGATGTAACTAGCAAAAAATTATAAAAAAAACCTCGATAAATCAATCTGTATTTTTTTTGAGAATATCAAATTATCCATATGAAATTGACATAATGCACAGGTTTCACCCACCGGGGTATCAATGATATTGTTACTGATATACCAACAAATAGGAATGATGGACAGCAATGTTTCTGCAGTGCTCTGCTCCACGACGGTGCCAGCTAATGCTAGGCTGGGGCCAGGTGGCCGCGTGTGACTTGTACTAACATTTGAGGCATGGATACATGTACGTAGACACTACTTTATTCCGCCCCGCGACTTCGTCCGCGTGCAATAGTTACTTTAGGCTAACGCTAACTTTAACCCGCGACTTTGTTTCTGTCATTCATGATTTTTACGAAACTTTAACCGTTTACGCAGCGCACGCAGCAGAAGCTCCCATAGGAAAAAATCGCCAAATTTTGAAACATTCTTCATTGGTGTTCCGCTCCTATTTGTCTTAGCGTGATTATATATAGCCTAAAGCCTTCTTCGATAAACGGGCTACGGACGAATTTTTCGAATCGGACCAGTAGTTTCTGAGATTAGCGCGTCCAAGCAAACAAACAAACTCTTCAGCTTTATAATATTAATATAAATTTGAACACTGCATTCCTTAAGGTCAGGCTAATATAAAAGCCAATAAATATATATATATATATGTTAATCTGGTTAGCTGGTAAGCTGGGTGATCTGTATGTGTTAACGTGAACAATGGCAACGGACAGAAGTTGGTAGTAAACCGATTCGAGCGTATTCAACAGGCTGGAAATTTCATGAAATGCGAGAATTGTGTGTAACACCAACATAATAATATAGGAGTGTTCCGGTCTGGCGGCGGGAGCTGCGCCCGGGGACCGCTGGCTATAAAGGGAGAACGTTAAACCTCCAAAATGAAGCCTTTGCCTCACTCGAGCGCTGTAACGATATAAGAACTCCCGTAATTCCACTTTCTCCCGACATAACTCATCTACATTTATATACATCCCTTGGAAAGTTTTTACTGTATTTAATATCCGGGCCCCTTTCGTTGTTTTATATTTTTGATTGAATTTATTCCAAAGTTTCAACTTGCTATTTCTATTATTACCTTGTATATTTGGAATATAAATTAATATATTCAAAGGCCCTTGTTTTAAGCAGATTCAAGTTGAAAATTGCCAAACTAAGACGATTAATTTAGATTAAAACTGGCTACAAATTAATTATTGAATCAATGAAAATAGGTCTGTGTATAGTACAAGCGGGCCTCGCACCAACTATAGTACAAGCGGGCATCGTACCAACTATAGTACAAGCGGGCATCGCACCAACTATAGTACAAGCGGGCATCGCACCAACTATAGTACAAGCGGGCATCGCACCAACTATAGTACAAGCGGGCA
>DWJZ01003772.1:0-16421 GCA_018249125.1 Asbolis capucinus | reverse complement strand
TAAAATATTATGTTTTTGTACCTAACTGATATAGGGATTTTGTAATGTAAATTTTTGACTTTCGTTAGGTGAGCTATTGGCTTCTAAAACGACATAAATACTTTTAATTTAATTTCAAACTAAAGAGTTCTTACAATTTCCTGTCGTCATAAAAGTTATGACCTTTAGCATTAGTTGACGCTCGTAACTCTTATAAATTAGTTTAAATAGTTATGCCCTTATTTCCGTCATCGATCTGCTTATCCAGCACCAGTTGTCGCTTCCTGCTGCACGCTTGTATGGACACTGCGTCCGTTATCACTCACACCGACACAGAACACAGTTGTGGGCATTTTTACTAGCATCGTTTACTCTAATCACAATTTGTTGAAGATAATATAAATTTTAACAACTAAATATCCCCATTAGAGTACTCACGATAATGTAAATTTTATTTTTTTAACAATAAAGGGTATTCGAAATTATGGAGAATTGAAGATGACGTTATAATTAGTTAACTGGAACCAGTGAAAAATCGTGAAGGTACTCACGATTGCTGTATATTTATGTTAATTTTAACAACACCGGGTACTCACTGACAGAATGTTATTTCCATTAAATAATAACAAGTACTCTACATTATGGTTCATACTATAATCCAATATGATTTGTTCCGTTACGTTAACATATTTTTATACATTTTATATAAAGTTTGAAGATGAATCTGCCAATTCGCAAATTTCTATACGAAAATGGTCAATTGCTGCACAAATGCTGGCAACCTAGGCATGGACACCATACTGGGACATTAAATCACTATTCCACGGTCACATTAAATCTTACAACTAGGAAAACGATATAATACCTACTTAGGCATTTGCGTAATGCCTACCGTAGCGACATCTGCTGGATAGATGTTCGACCATAGACTAAATAGAGAACAGAAATGATATCTGTTGCATAGCCTACATCATTATTATTTTGTTGTACTAAACTAACACCAACTCCAATAAATATCTCATGATCATTTACAAGCGGCCATCTGAACCCAAACAAAGTGTTAGCTTGTACGGTGGTGATTAGGCAATTGATATATTAAACATATAGAAAAGTTTGTTTTATATAGGAAACTAATCCGTCACCTCTGGTTTTGCCTAGTTTAGTCATGTTTCTACGCACTAATCTTTTTGAATACGCAACCCCTTCACGAGTCGAAAAATTCAGGCGACCAACTAAGCCTTAGATAGACAAAGATTTATAATTCTAAAGACTACTTATAAATAGTAATTTAAACGTAATTAAGTTAAATGAATTTTTAAATGTTTTGTTAGCAAGAGAGGAGGAGCTGCAACATCGTGTCATTGTACTTTTGCCAGCGACCCTTCAAATTAGATTCGTCAGGGGGTTCGGGAACCACAGATTGAAAACAACTGGACTATATCAATAGGCCAATCAGGACATGGCGCCATTACTGACAGATAACAATGAACTCGCTCGTCGCTCTTGTATTTTGGCGCGCTTTTTACAAACTTTTATTTAAGTTGCAGTGTATTTTTGTATATTAGTATATTTGTTTGTTACGGGTCAAATATTGCAAGCTTAATTAGACCCACTTCCTCTTACATTACGGAGCTGACATTTTGCATAAATCTTCCGTTTGATGACAATGCATTTTTATGACAAGCATGACTTGATACTACGTTCAGGATTGGCTCCAGACAAGGAAATTCCTCAACAAAACAATACAGTTACGAAATTTTGTGTATTTCTTTGTATTAGGGATCTATAACTAAAGCTTGTATTTCTAAATATTTTAATAAACCTTTTTTAATCTATGGAGAAAATTAAGAATTGATTATGAATATAAGTAACCTATAATTACCCATCTACTACATAACGTTCTATACTATAACGATACTAAAAGCTCACCTCTACCGAGGTAAAAGATTACACAATCATGTAAACACGTGACAGATTATGTCATAATGACCGCGCGTCGGTATGGCAACATTGTCACTGAGTATACAATGATATTGAGTAGGTCGCGAAATAACGCTGCATGTTACATCATCATCAAAAAGGAAATTGTCTAGCGGGCTGTACGTGGGTCTTTCAAACAGTAGGGGTTGAGTTCACGTCTTAGAACCTTTAATTTTTTTACTTATTATTATTATTGTTAATTAGAAATTAATAATCCTTCCCTTTACATCAACGAACAAGCCGTCGAACAACGGGTATAAATCCCTTCGTCATAGACGTCCCGCCAGCACGAACGTCTCGCTTTGCGTCTTTTTTTATCATGCGTACCGCGAAGGACTAAAACGAGCTACCCGCGTCAGTGTTCCCAATAGATTACAATGTAAAAGCCTTCAAATTAAGAGTGAATAGGCTTTTGCAAAATTAGCCCGCTTTACCACCTAGACCACATAGCTGCTTACCATCAGGCGGGATAGTGGTTAAGCACTAATTTATTAAATATAAAAAAAAGGAAAATATAGTCAGGAAACTTGCACACCTGTGGGCACTAGACGCCGTTATGTCTGAAGTCTAACAATCCAGATTTGGCCAGCACCAGGTGGACTGTAGCTTATACCCCTTACATTGGCCCCTTGACCACGCCCAGCAGTGGGTCAGTTACAACAAAACTTTAATTACATTATTCATCATCACTAAGAAAACTATTCAAATATGATTTTTAAGTTTCAGATTTTATTAGGGAAATTAGAATGATCCCATCTGAAAGCAGATCAAACAACGAAACTAAACGTGTATGTGTTTATCACTCTACTATATTCACCAGTTTAGTCCTCAGCTCGTGGTGAACTCTCCTCAGTCATAAGGAGACCCATACTCAGTAACGGACTATTAACAAGGTGCGACCAATCACATATATATTAGTTTAATTATAAGCTCATTTAGTATTTATCCCCTATAATAGCCAATTATTGTCGTTTCTTCTCCTCAAAATTGCACCTTTCCCAAACAATGGGAGATTAAAGAATTTGTTGATGTTCATAGTAAATAAATAAATAAGTGTATTTTTAATATAACAGATGTATTTTGATTTTGGCTATAGGAATATGTATATGAAATCAAGTACACATCTCATTTGATCATTCTTTTATATAAATATATTTCAAACAAAACTATTAAAAATTATTTTGTATATCATGACATAAAATCTCTCCCAACCTTGGCGGACACAATCAGCAGGAAACGCATGGCTGGCTCGTATTATTACAAAACTAATGCACAATCTATATATTTGCTCTGTAATATGTGGGACTTCTTAACTTGCTGTATACTATCAACCTATATTAAGTATGAGTAGTAATATTTTATACAATGTTAGACCATTGAAAAGATGACTTACGTGGTGGTTAGTGAACCTGACTACTACACCAGAGGTTGTGGGTTCGATTCCCACCTAGATGAAACTTTTCTGTGATGAGCAGGAATGTTTGTTTTGTGTGTCTGGGTGTGTATTAGAAATATCTTTTTAAGTATGTATTTAAAAATATATATGTATGTTTATCAGTTACCTGATCACCATACTACAAGCTAACGCTTATTTTGGGGTCAGATGGCCGTGTGTGAGTTGTCTAAAGATTTTTATTTATTTATTTAAAACAGTTGTTAACCGTTTTTGATGAGGGACTATTTAATGATATTACGTGGGCTTATGTACTTCCAACTGTTTGGAAGTACATAATATAAAGTTCAAAATTATTTATATTAAAAACTAGCTTTCGTCCGCGTGGTCGTTCTGGTGGGATTTTCATATACCCAGCACTCGACTTACCACGCGCCCCGTCACCCGAGTGCCCGAGCGCTCGCCGGTTCATCATTTTAGTTTTTTTGTAAATTTGTATAGCCTATGACACTCAGTGATAATGTAGCACTCTAATGGTGAAAGAATTTTTGAAATTGGTTAAGTACTTTTTGAGTTTATTCATTACAAACATACAAAAATACAAATCTTTTCTCTTTATTATTAGTATGAATGAATAAATTCCATTGTTTTTGTGATGGCTTCAGACTATTTCAGGTGCTTCCCACTGATTAAGAACAACTGACTTAAAACATATAATAACAACAAAATCTCTCTGTTTTTAGTCACCAACATTCATGTTTTTTCCTGTGCATGGGGTCTGCTTGTGTCATTATTGAATCTGGTTGCTTTTGATTTCCTTCAAACCTTTTTCCATGTTTTTGGGCTTTTTACTTTCTTTTCTACAACTCTTCGCGACACACCTGTGACACCTTAACCTGGTGTCACTAATGTCTATTGGCACTGATGATCACTTACCACTTGTTTATCTGCTTCATAAAAAGATATTTTCTTATTTCAATAAAATTTTTAGTCAAATTAAACAATTTGATAGTAGTAGTATGCAGGCTACTTTTTAAATTAGGTATTCATTCATGTTCTATCAAAAATGAAAGGTTTCTGTAATTCATTATTTAATTTTAAAGTCAATAATGCTTAAAGTTAAGGTAGAAATGTGAAATTATTATCAGATAACTAATACCTATTCATCTAACCGATAGTAATACAGATGACAGAATACAATAATTAGAATGATTCATAAGAGTTATGCCCTTATACGGAAAACAATAAGGGCACAACTCACTGAAGTGACAAAGTTGGTAAACAATTTAAATTACTTGATCTGAGCTTGTGTGCATGTCAACATATCATACTTGTTTATCAAAACATCTGGATAATTTATTATTAGTTATTCAAATAATGTAATTATGGAAATGATTACAATACGTCATAAGGAATATGGAAATTATTACAACGTCAGCAACTTGTACAGAATGTTGGTGATTTTAATAAACATATTACAGTATATTATTAACTCCGCTTATACCAACAATCCACTTAAAGTTTGTGTTCAGTGTGGGCAACATATTGAATCATATTTTGTATAGTTTTTTTTATTCATTTGTTAATAATTTTGCATCTAATATTTTTGTCAATAAATACAAAATAAGTAAAACTATATAATTTTATAGGGTAAGTTGCAAAATTATATTCTTGTATTTAGTATATAAATGTTTAGTAATATAATTTGTAATATATCATCCAATGAAAGTCAAATTCTTTGTGAAATAACCAGGGTTAAAGTATCATTCCAAACCATATCTGCTTACTGTTGGGCTCAGCTCTCATATCAACATTAGAGAGATACAGACTGTGTGCATTAGCAGATTTATACATCTTCGAGAACTTTACAGAGAACGCTCAGGAGTACAGTCCTCCCCACAATGGTTTTTTTACTGAATCCAAGTGATAATTAATTAACATAACGCACATAATCTTTGAAGATTAGGACCAGGAGTTCCCGTTCGAGAGACCAATGTTTGAACCCTTACATTATTTGTATTGAACCAACCAAAGTTAATTTACTGTGTTGATATAATTACTTAGAGGCGACTTAATTTTTTTATAAAGTCAAAAATAGTCTAAATAAAACTATCAAAACAAAAATTTTAAGGTTATGTTGACATCTAGATCTCAAGTAACTATTACTTAACAAAACATGTTAAAATTAGAATAAGAGGCACATTTGCATATAGGATATCATCTTAATTTTCAAAGCTTAATGGAACGTTAATAATTTAAAGGCATATGAATGATAAACCATCTATTTTTATGACTTACCTTCAGAGTCGGATTTACTTTCAAGTTTGGCTGTTGCCATTTTTATTTACACTTTACACGCACGTATTATAGGTTCCTTTGTACCCTAATTATTTTTTTTGTATTATTTGTACATACATTGTTACTGTTAGTTATTTAATTTATGAATAGAACAACAGCTAGGATTCACTGATAAAGATATTGTTTTGAAGTTTCGACTTTAACAATGACAGTTCAGACGCTGGAATTTATCGCGGATCAATCCAGATGTACCTATTTTGTACGCGACATTGACACAAATGACATCGTTGACAGTTGTCTAACGTCAGTTTGTCACAGGTAAAACATAAAAGTTAACGTTCCGATATACGCTAGTACAATCCTAGCGTAGGTTTATAAATCTAGTTTATTCAAAGTTATTATAAACTAGCGTAGGTTTACAAACCTAGTTTATTCAAAGTTATTATAAACAAAAATAGTTCATAAATAAAGTATAATCGTTAATAAATAAATATTAAAGGTTTTTGATATATTTAATAATTTTACTGTGCTGACACAACAAGTTTCGACAAGATTATTTGAAATGATTACAGTAAAGTATAAACATTAACTTTTCTGGTAAATTTACTTAATTAAGTCTTCTTACGACTAACGGAAACAATATATTATTTACGAAATGTGCTTTAAGGACAGTAGGTATTTTAGGGACAGGTAGGTGCATAATCTTCATTGAGGTAAAGACGTACCTAATATAACGTACATAACTAGATAGACATATAATTATCATTTATACAGAATTTAAAATGATTTCAAAGTTAAATTCTGTCTGTCTGTACAGATTTTTTGTTGATATGTTGTAATTAATCTGTGAATATTTGTTTTTTGTTTCAGATTAGAGCAAGAATGTGATAGAGTGGCCAGACATAGCTGAATATTATTGGTTTATTGTTTACTCACTCCGAGATTACTACAATACTTATCAAGAATGTCTAATACTGTAGAAAACGGTATACACGACCATGAAGATACTCGGTAAATATTTTTATCGATACATAACTTGTCTTCAACCTATTGATGGCAAACTGCTGAGCACGGCTCTTTCGTCATACTGGGGAAGCCTAGACCATACTCCACGCTGCTATAATGCGAATTGGTGGAGGGTTTAGTGACCAAGCCAAGTGTCGGAAATTTTTATGCCGTCCGAAGGCCTCCGACGTGGTTTAGCGATTGCTATTTAACGATAATAATCGGGTCCGTTGGCTTTTCGTGTCCTCTGACGGAAGTGCTAATAAAATGTTTGCTACTAGCGGTCACCCATCCTCTCACCGACCGCGCCCACTGTTGCTTTACTTTTTCGATTACTTACAATCCTCCGGGCCTATGAACGCTTTAAACTTACATTACTTTTAAAGTTAAATTAATTAACCCTTGAAGGCACGGAGGCATTAAAAGTCTTGTAGTCATTCATGTAGAGATTTTGCATATTACACTCAGCTCGGGTTCAATTCCTGGCGGGTATTTATGTTACTGATATTAGATGGGGTTTTTAAAGTGTATTTGTAGTATTTAAAATATACATGCCGTCCTTGACTCAGGAAATCCTTGAACGGTACTATATGAATTACATACTTTTAAGGTTCCGAAGAAAATGAAGAGCCCCTATAATATCGCCTGTCCGTCCGTCGGTGTCTGATAATAATGAATTTTTACGGTACCTAATAATTTAACGACTTCATCGCCAAATATGGAATTTTCTCTCTTATACAGATACTCAATCAGAATGTTTTGTTTGTATAAACCATCGTGAATAAACTGTGTAAATAACAGAGAAAACTGCATTAAAATTCGATGGGTGGTTTAAAAACAGAAAGCTTAGGAAACGACAGACCGCGGAAGGGTTTTTTTTAATCATATTTTCATTAAAAAAAAGCCGCGGAAGGCAACTTATTATTTATTTATACTCTGTTGTGATCGTTGAAACAAAAATATTATTGGCACTTCGCACAATATTGGTAGCGTGTTGGTGATTCCCCTAGCATAACTGATTTAGTGGGCGATAGTGACCACTTACCACCAGGTTTATTAGCTCGAATGTCAGCTATTAAAATAATTCAGATGATTTTGCCTCAAAAATTTCTGATCGAGTTGTCTGTGTGGATTAAAATTGAATTAATTAAAATTTTCGTTATTATTATGTAATTTCAATAATTACACAAACTTTTATTATGTTTGTTGTGTGCAAGGAATAAAAGTAAGTATTTTTTATATTTTAAACGGAACAAAAAATAAACATGCGATTTTCTTAAATTTCGACCGAATACTTTTCATTACGCTCAAAATCGCGCAATTTAGGAGGCTTAAATCTGAATGCCATGCTGTCCCAGGGCGAATTAGGATAGTTTGTTGAACATGTGTGAACTGCTCCGTTGCTACTCCATACAAATTTCGTTCATGAAACTAATTGTAGATTAACTTATATGTATAATGATCATAATAGATCAATATGACTTTCGTTCATTGAGCTGTTACTTCATATGATGAAATAAATAATTTGACTTTGGCTTTATCTTTGTCAGTTTTGTTACATGCAGCTTATAACCTGAAGTACAAATTTTTCCACTAGCTCCAATACATACTAGAAACCGCATCTGAAGTTTCTGTATACAATTTAAAATAATACAAGTTTCAAGTCATTGACTAATAACGTCATTCAATATTTATCTGTTATTTACATGCATAATTCAATGGTATGGTCTTTCTGTGGTCAAAACAATATTATATACATATTATATTTACATTACATTTTATTGATACCTAAACATTTATAAGTCTATATGGCCACGTGTAAAATTACATGAATAAACATACAATAAAAGAAGTTTGCTAAAGAGAAATATATATATTCTTTTAGGACTTTGATCAGCATTAATCGTTTGCGAAACAATAAAAAATATCGATACACTGTCTGAATGAACCAACGAATGAATCCGAACGCTTAAATAATTTTGATAATTGTTTCCTATTGAGTTTCAGAATATAAACAATTGGAAAGGAAAGATAAAATTAAACGAGGATGTATATCCTTGCGGTATGCCCGTTCTTAAATTCTATAATGTTCAGGTTCATAGTTCAGGTTTATAGTATTATAAATAAAAATATTGAAATATTTCTGTACATAGCTTAAATAAATTGTAAAAGGTAAAGTAACCTTCTTAAGATCTTAAAAATATTCAAAATAATTTTCGCTGAAGAACTAATGTTTTATGTAAATCATAGAATTTTAAAGATAATAAATCGAAATGTCTAAGTGTGTGATTTTTTACAGAGCATTTCAGAATAAATACACGATTTGACAACTGCTTAGGCCCTCTACTAACTTTGTTGTAAGTGGCAACATTCTCATTACATTCAAAACCAGTGTTGCAAGCTTATTTGACACACCATTTTTATACACTATTTTACTTAAAGCACTTAGCACAAAATATTGTTCACAATAGCCTACATGAAGTTCAAAAAGTAAGGCCGATGGTTTTTTTCTATGTTTGTAATAGTTATTATGTTGTTAGGATACAGAGCAGTTTGAAACGCACAGACCTCTTTCAGACTTAGTGCATGCAGTACACGCTCTCAGACCTGTACTCCCTGGATCTGTAACATACAGAGATGCACTTAGCTAGACAAAAATTAAAACTTTGTCACTGACTCACTGATTAATTTTATATTCACTTCAGATTCAATAAAATTTCATCAAATTCAATTCCTTTACTTCTAAATAGGGAACTGTTAAAAAAAAAAATATACTTGTATCAGACAGGTTACAATTTTTTTTTTACTTTTTTCATGACTTTATTATAATTTATGATTTTTTTAGCCTTAAATAATAAAAGTATTGAGTTTATTTAATATTATATTATAATATTGATCTCTCGTAAACCCTCTCTTTGCATCACTCGGCCAATTTTAAACCTAAATTAAGTCGAAATTCATCGATAATTCGTATAAAATGTTAATCATAGTAGAATGGAAGAGTATCACTCCAACACATTCCTGTTGTTCAACATACACAACGAACAAATAAATAAATTATTAAAAATTAATCAGCCTTTCAGCGTCCACTGTTGGACATAGGCCTTCCCCAGTAAATTAATTATTAATACGTAATTAATAATACACCAGCACAACTCTCAGGTATCATTTCTATGATCTGTTTGTCTCTGTGTTGTTTCCAATTTTTAAAGCATAGTTCTTCTGAAATATCTTTACTCTGCGCATCGTAATAACTTCTAAAATATGTTATAATATTTTCAAAACACTGATGTGTTTTCATGGACTACATGACTTAACGCACGTTTAGTTATTTGTTCATAAAGTTAGCAGTGCGTTAAATTGACAAAAAAAATTTGCCTTGTGCTTGACGCATTATACTGGGCGCCTCATGGAATATAATTCTTACTTAACACTGTAAAGGCTTGGAAGAGACTTCCGGAGCATCACCATAAAGTATCGTGATTGATCGATTTAAAATTGAGCCATATCATGAAACAACTACTGTTCCTTCGCGGGATGCCATCTGTCGATTCACTGCAGCTCATAACTGACCGACTGCTGGGCTCGGGTCTCAACTCACAATGTGAGGTTTACAGACCATAGTCCACCACGCTGGCCTTGTATTGATGGTTGATTGGTGGTTCAAGTACCTTATAGAACTTTATGGAGAATTATCTTTCCTCACGATGTTTTCCTTCATCGTAGCAAGTGATTAATCAACTTCTGATGCGCACATAACTTTGAAAATTACAAGTGCGAGCAGGAATTGAACCAAGAAACCGTTCGAGATACCAAAGTTCAAACCAACTAGGTTATGTCTGCTAACTTTGAATAAAAATCATCTTTCATTTTATTTATAATGTGTTTATTTTCTATAATCTTCCAAGCATGTTCTAGTGTGAGTTATACTTAATAACTTATACACAATTATTTGTTCGCATGTTTGTTTGTGCTGTTGTGTTCCAGCACTGATTGCCGGCAGGTTTCATTAATGTGTATTTCTTTTGTTCCAGTGGCACCACGTATTTCTTTTCCAGAGATAGATCAGCCGCGACATTATGGCAGAGGATCAGCCTCTTCCTCTCCATCTACTGGAAATCTCTTATCGTGGTGTTCACACCGCTAATATTGCTGCCCATTCCTATTTTAAATTCTGGGTCGGATTCTGCTCCAGTAAGTTATTTTTAATTAACATGTCACACTTTTTAAAATATTATCTTTGAAAGCGAATTTATTACTTTATCATAAAACGTAGATATATTTTTTATTTTAAAGTTGTAATCATGAATTGAAATTCTATAATGCAAAATATATAGAACAACGAAATTAAAAATAACGAAATGACGAATTTGAGTAAGCCTAATTTATTATTTAAAAAAAAAAAAAAATACTATCTATTGAATTAACTTCTGTTTTAGAATAGTGTTAGGTGGCGAGCTAACCCTCGATTTAACAGGTACTAAGGTATGTAATTTTCCAGGCCTACAAATGTATGTACGTGGTCCTCATAATGGCGACGTACTGGGTGTTGGAGCTTCTCCCACTGCCCGTGACGTCAATGTTGCCCATAGTGCTGTTCCCAACAATGGGCATCCTGGACTCAGACAAGACGTGCGCGGCGTACATGAAGGAAACCAACATGATGTTCATGGGAGGGCTGATGATCGCAGCTGGTGTCCAGCACTCCAAGCTGCCGAAGCGAGTGGCGCTGTGGACTGTACAGGTGGTGGGGTGTTCGCATCGGAGGTAAGAGTTATTTGCGGCTTAACCCTTTCCGTCAATAAATAAATAATTATCTCAGGTCAACTCACACACATCTTATCCCAAACATTCCTATTCATCACAGAAAGTCGATCCTAGGTATGAATCGAACTCACGACCTTCGACTTAGCCAGGTTTGTTGTCCAATAGATCAACAAGCCAATCCTAGATAGATGGTGAATACAAGGGAACAGCGACAAAAATGTGTCTCGACACTTACCAGCTCACTTGAAATGTGGGCTGGTATTTTGTTTAGTTCGTTTCAAACAGTCAACACATAAACACGTTCAACAATACTTCAATGTGTATTCAAAGTATTTGTTACAACCAAGTTCAATGGGTGTAATTAGGTTGAACGTAGAAATATTTTTTAAGCTATTTCTTAGTCACAGATCACCTATTCTTCAGTGTCAACAGTAATTCATCCCGATCGATCAGTTACGATCAATATATACTGCCTAGAAGTATTTACTAAAACTAAAACTGCGATCCTAGAATCTGGAGCAGCTTGCTTCACGCTCCCGTAAATCTCCGTCTAATAAATAAACGCTCATGAATTACAGTAAACGTAAGAGTCAAAAATAATAAATGTAAATTAATAAAAGTCAAACCAAAGTGAAAATTCATTTATTCACGTAGATATTAATAATACACTTATAAACATAATAAATTTTTGAATCTACCACCGTTTCGCAAAGCTACATTGATAGAAACCGCGAAATAAATTCCACAGAACATTTTTTTACATAAGTTAATGCTTGGCTACAACCTCACCTGATGGTAAGCGGCGATGTAGTCATAGATGGTAAAGCGCATTAACTTAGAAGAAGCCTATTCACCCTTGTCTTGAAGACTTGATATTATACTCAAGAAGATATTATACTCGGGTGGAAATCTCGAACATCATTTCAATTGGTTTGCACTTATTATAAATATGAATATAATAAATAAATGTGTGTATTTTCAGATTAAACTTCGGACTAACGTTCGTGACGATGTTTATATCCATGTGGGTGTCCAATGCGGCTGCAACGACAATGATGGTGCCCATAGTGGAAGCCATTTTGGAAGTCTTGGAACAGGTAAATAGGTTCTCTTTGCTCTGCATAACAATGTCTCAATAATTTTTTGAGAGACAGCCCTTTTCTTTTTCTCCCCATCATGTGGTTATCCTCCTTGCCCTTTTTGTCACTGCTTCCCTTGTCTTTCTCTGGTCCCCGCGCGTGCGGGTCTAAACGGGGTAAGCAACCTTGTTGAATATAATCTAAACTACCCATTCGCTGAACAAAGACAGCTTCTACCAACTTAAGATAAGTTCAAGGTATAATGCTGCGGTGGTCTCATTTGCGTCGTGTTCTTTTGCAGCAAGGACTTGGGGACGTCTATATAAACAGGAAGAAGAACGCGCTACCAGAGAATGGAAAAGACGTTAAACCTGCTCCAGTGAAGAGTACAGAAGAAGAGTGAGTTGCGATGTTGTTACCTTTAAGAGGGTCACAAATTAAACCATGTAATTAATCGCATCTTACAAAATTAAGTGGCCTAACGTCACGAATTACAGGCAACATTATTTGTTTTGTAAAGAATTCTTCATAGTAAGTGCAATCATGCCAATATAGCCACTGTACGACATTGTCTTTAATATAAATCCTTCTGTAAAAATGGCCAAAAAGGTAAGTTAATTTGCATCTTCAAACACAAGTGCCAAAATGTTGAATATCTGCTGCTGTCACATCAACAGCATTTAGGACACTCTGAGACACTTTTGTCAGGGTGTCGTCGACCGGACGTTTCGTTCGGACTTCAGGTAATCTCTTCAAAATATTTGGGCCAAGGCACGGCACAGGTCATAGTCTACTTCGTTAGCAAAATGTGAATTAGTGGAGCTCACGACTTTGAGGTGTTTCCTCGTGATGTTTTCCTTAATTGGTTAAGAAAGGCAGGGCAATATGCACATACTCTTAACATTTTGGAATTAGAGTTCTGTGCGTGTAAATTGTAAAAATTTAAGGGGCTACATAATCAGATCTTTTCTTTCGGAAGATCGAGGTTCAAACCGCTATGCTGCAAGTGTTTTGCAAGACACATACTATCAGATTATTGTTCTCTTCTAGACCTCCAATGCCGAGCGACATTACAATCTGCTACTACCTGAGCATAGCATACGCTTCAACTCTTGGTGGATGTGGAACTCTTGTCGGGACAGCCACCAACTCTGCCTTCAAAGGCATCTTTGACTCGTAAGTATATTTGAGCGGCGTTACATAATTATTTTATTTGAATTATTTGATTTAGTGCCCTTCTTTTAGCATCATACAATTTCCCGAAAACTGAATAACACGATGTTCCATTCACATCTGCTGATCTCGTCGAGAAACTCTACGGTATGTTTTAATGGTATGTGCGTCATAATGCTTTCAAATACTGTACTGAGCTGACTGTCTTTAAAAAGTCATGTAATACGTTCACGTTATAACATGACTTTTTAAACAAAAGTACAAAAAGAGGTCTCCTACAGGGCAGGGCCCGTCTGCGTTTTCGTCAACCATTCAGGCTACAAAAAAAAATATTTTTGACTATATTGTAATAGTAATATCATAATTTTTTACTGTTTTCAGTGAATTCCCCGAAGTATCTGGTTCAGTAAACTTCTTCTGGTTCATGGCGTACAGTACTCCGCCAATGCTGTTGATGCAGTTGCTCGTGTGGCTGTCTCTGCAGGTTACCTTCATGGGCATGTTCAGGTGAGGATCGAATTCTTCAGTTTTGAGGAGTTCTCAGAGGCATGAATTTGTTATACGAGGCGGCGTATGCGCGTTTGTAATTAGGCTTTTACTTTCTAGGATTGCATTTTTGTTTATTTGTGTTTTTCGATGGCTGTTAACCTAACCAGGTCTATTCTAATATGGAATTCTGCGCCAAAAACTTTTGGTGAGGTTTCTTGGAATTTTTACTGCAACTCTTCGCCACTTAACAGTTAACATAAACTCCACTGGGATTCATGATACATCGGGTCTATCATCTTATTTTCTAGGCCCAACAGTGAAGCGGCCAAAAAGGTGAACAGAGCATCATCAGGATCTGAGACCACGATGAAGGTTATCAATGAAAGCTACAAGAATCTAGGACCAGTGACATTCCACGAGAAGGTAATTGTCTAATCCTATACATATATAGTAAATGCAAAACTTTGCGAAAATTTATTAATAACATAGAACGCAAGCGAAGTCGGGGCGGACACTAGCTTATAATTCAATGTACATTTAGTAGTATTGAGTGCTGAATTTTTTTACATGTTATATGTTAATGCTTGACTAAAATCCCACCTGATGGTTAGTGGCGATGTAGTCTTAGATGGTAAAGCGCGTTAACTCAGAAGAAGCCTATTCACTCTTCTTTTGAAGACACCTACATTGTACTCGAGCGGAATATTATAGTTACTACTCCAGAATTGAACTGGGTTAGGTAGTATAGGGAGATGATACAGCCACTCAACTTTCACTTTCCAGGCCTCTGGTTTTCTTTTCATCTTGGCGGTGTTCCTGTACATCTTCAGGAAGCCAGGGTTCATGACTGGGTGGGCGGATGTCGTCACTACTATGTAAGTTGCCTTATTATAGATGACTCGTACATCAGGATATTAGGTTTTTTTCTGTCCTAACTCAATTTTCTACACTTCTCTTTCTACATCCTCCTTTCTATTCTTCTGTCACCTACCTTGGAGGAGTATATTGTTGGGGCGTCTGGGACCCAATCATCAATGTACTGCTGGACTTGTTTGTCATCGGGGGGCAGATCAAGAAGTGAGTCCATCACTTCATGACTGCAGAGAGTTGGTGATATTGTTAATGTCCATGGAAGAAGGTGATTACTTACCATCAGGTGGCCCGAATGTTCATTTGCTTGCGTTTAATGCTGCTACAGACTAAAGCGACAGGTCCTGGGTTTGATGCTGGTGCAAGCATTTGTGTGACAGATTACTGCTTATAACGGTTTATGTGTTCTCCATACAATCCGTGATATACGGAATCCTAGTATGGGGTAGTATGAGTGTGTACGCGTGTATCCAACCAATATATGCTATACTTATTATAAATGCAAATGTTATATGATTTTAAACTCGAATCTTCGTGGACTATGTACATTATCGTCAGTACCCGTAACACAGCATAATGTAAAAGTTTGTGAAAATGGATGGATGCGTTAAAAAGATGTGCTGCAGAGTTCTTTCGCCATTTCTTCCCCTTTTTATTACGGCATCTTTCCGAAACCATGGTAAATTCGAAACAATGACGTTCATAAGTGTCTTGAAAAATACATATGTACATGAAATGAATAATTTGAATTTCACGCAAAAAATTTTAAACAGATCCTGTGGAATTTGGCAATTATAACCTGAACTAGAAATTGCCCTCGCTTCGCTTTGGACGAAAAGTTGTCCGGTGATTTCAGAGTTGCCATACAAATGTTTACCTATTATCCCACGGAAACAAAGTAGTTTTTGGGATAAAAAAAATCCTATATCCGTTATCCTTACATAAGCCACAAACATACTACACACATACAAACTAAATTGGTCCATTGGTTTCGGACTTGCCATATTCATTTTAAACTGTTATCCTGCGGGAAAAGCCATATCCTGGCACGAAACATATTTTAAACTACGACTGTGCCAAGTTTCATCTAAATCTATCCAATGGTTTTTGCGTGAAGCTCAAACAGACAGACAGACAATGAATCCAAAAATAAAAAGTTTTGGGTTCTATATCAGTAACAAAGCCTCCTCAAAATTTTTAAAAATTATTTAATGTACAAATTGACACCGTTATACTTATATTATTATTCTAGATATCCCTTAGATACATTCTTTGTTATCCTCACACCCTGCGGGTGGAATTATTATATTAAATAATAAATAAATATCTTTGGACAACTCACACACGGCCATCTGACCCCAAACTAAGCGTTAGCTTGTGCTATGGTG
>DWJZ01003771.1:0-16421 GCA_018249125.1 Asbolis capucinus | reverse complement strand
ATCACTTTTGCGATATGTGTTGTAACGTTAAACTTTAGAATTTATTGAGTACCTAGTAGTTCCCTACTGAAAGTTTTGCATAATATCATCTGATATTATCATAGTAAGGTCTTATTCATTGCCCTAGTTAATATTAAAGATATTGAGATGCGAAGAAACAATCTGGAGCAGTTTACTAGCAGAAGTTCTGGACTGTAATTATAATTACTAAGCTCTAGACTGTAATTATAATTACTAAGCTCTAGACTGTAATTATAATTACTAAGCTCTAGACTCTAATTATAATTACTAAGCTCTTGACTCTAATTATAATTACTCTTTTTTTTAAAAAAAGCTAGTATAATGTAACGTTGTACGTACATAATTGACTATATTTCAATAGATTACAGAATTTTTCGTACTTTTGCAATTTTGGTATCAAATGAAATATAAAAAGACCATTTCAAAAATGTATACTTCATATAACGCACACACACACACACACTATAAATACATGGGCATTTATGTATACTTGTTACTGGTACTATGTTTTAAGTGACCGTGACCGTCATGTTGCAAAACAAGAAGGTACAATCTCCTTGCGAGAACATAACACAAGTTTATTCTTATTTTGGGTATCAGAATTCAATATACTAATACACCTGCATATTTTTAGCATGCGAGTAATGTATATAAAATTAAGAGTAATGTACAACCTTATAGAAAATAAATATTTTTATTTTATTTTTTATTTTTATACAGTTTTTTTAACGTTTAGTCAGTGATTATTAATCAGAACTGGGTTTTTTGCTTGGTATCGATAGCTGTCGCTAAACCTTGTCGTATAAGTTCGTGTCGCATAGTAACTGTCGCTACTTTCGGAACTTGAGTTGGGCACTAAGCCCTATCCTCAGAGTCGTGGAGTACTCTTTTGATTTCCTCAGTATAAGGAGAGACACAGGTCTCTCCCAGGTGAACACAGGCTCAGTAAGGCACCTCTATATGTTGCCTTTTAAGGCTTTTGTTACAAGTTTACGGATCTCAGTTTAAAGCTTTACCAAAGTTATTATTAACGAAAACAACTTCATTTGAAAAATACAAGTCCCATCGTTTATTTTACATAGTATTTTGATAAAATTACCATCCAATGTAGACATTGTTGTACTTTTATTGAAACAAAAGCCACAATTATGATATGACACATGACCGTTTATTACGTCAATTTTTAAATTGAAATATCTGAACATGTAATCTGTGTCACATGTGAGGGATTTGAAGTTTCTTTAAATTTAAAAAAATATACCTTCCTTGTACAACGACAATCTTTATTGTCAGTCTTGTTTGTTTGTCTGGTATTTTGTAGTATGATCCAATCAATATTGGGCTACTCCAGGCTTTGTAAGGTAAGTACAAGCTGGCAGTCATTACATGGCAATTACGCCATGTCGGAGTATATAAAATCTAGTTTGGAGCAGCATGATGTGGTCTGGACGTCTTCAATGAGCGTCTGGGCGAGATTCAAGCTCATGATTGAACCATGATTGGTTTAAGCCAACCGGATGTTTATTAAATTACAAATATAAGGATGTACTCTTCAATTATGATTGCTTTAATACAATTCAACAAGTAATTCCATTCCAGTATCTATTAATCTAACCGTGATTGAAGCGGTAATAGCCTAATGGTTAAGAATTTGGCCTCCTACTCGGAGAGTCCGGATTCGAAACTCAGGGCGCGCATTTTGACTTTTCGGAGTAATGTACGTTTTAAGCATTTAAATGTCACTCACTATAACGATGAAGGAAAACATCGTGAGGAGACCTGCATACCGGGGTGTTTGTAAAACTCAAAGGTGTGTGAGGTCTGCCAATCCGAACTTGGCCAGCGTGGTGGACTATGGCCTTAACCTTCTCATTCAGAGGAGAGACCAGAATAATGCGCCGTTATAGGTTGTGATGATGAATCGTGATTCCATTTAGTCGTCCAATCATAATACGCGTACTAATTACATCAATAAAGAAGCTTTCATTTACCGTTACACAGGTACACAGTGACTATAATTTTCATCAATAATACAAAACAAGCAATGCTTAATCTGGAAACTAGTTTAAAACTTCATTTAAATAAGAAAATTGTTTCAATTGACGCCATTTACAACTGACACAGTGATCGTAATCAACCAAGCAGACAATACCAATAGAATGTTCACGAAATTGCTACAAACCTTAGAAAATCCCCTGCATCCGTTATTAGGGCCCACCCTTTGGGGCTTACAGACATGGGGCATGTGGCAACCCAATAAACGCTTAAGTCGGATCCTTTACTATCTTTTGCACATCGGCGCAATCCTTTTTGTATTCAGCCAGTATGTGGAGCTCTGGGTATTAAGGTCTCATTTGGAGCAAGCTTTACGCAATCTTTCGGTCACAATGCTGAGCACTGTTTGTGTAGTAAAGGCTGGTACCTTTGTCTTATGGCAGAAGCATTGGAAAAGTGTAATTCACTACGTCTCCAAGCTGGAAAGACGCCAGCTGTCCATGAATGACAATGTAACCAAGAAGATTATAAGAAATTACACAAAGTATTCACGAGGTGTCACATACTTCTACTGGTGTCTCGTAACAATTACGGTCTTCACAGTAATTTTAGCACCGTTAGCGAGCGTTGTATCGTCAAAAGAAAATATGGAGTTAATTAAAAATGGAAGCAGACCTTACCCCGAAATAATGAGCTCTTGGGCTCCCTTTGATAAGTCGAGAGGATATGGCTACTGGGTCTTAGTTCTAGAACACTCGTTGATTTGTTTCTACGGAGGCGGCATTGTCGCAAATTACGACTCTAACTCTGTAGTATTAATGTCGTTTTTCGCTGGACAACTGAAGCTTCTGAAAATCAATTGTGCTCGGTTGTTTGGAGATGGACAAATAAGATTGGATTATAAATTGGCAATGGAGCGAATTCGCGAATGCCATATACATCATTTACAAATGATTCAGTAAGTACCATTACGATCGTAAATAGGTGCTTAAAATTTTGAAATGAATTGTTAGATGAATTGAAACTGAATTGAATTTAGCAGACATTGAGCGGCAAATTATTTTCTCCTTGATAAAGTCCCGTAATATTTTGTACATGTACATGTATTGTAAGTCTTTAAAATCTGTTAACCTTTGGTAAATTATGTAAAATATTTTTTCCTTATGTCGCTACTTCCATATCTCTAATAGACTCTTGTTGTTTCAGAAATGTGAAGTTGTTAAATTCTCTGCTATCTCCAGTTATGTTCCTTTATATCATTATTTGCTCACTGATGATCTGTGCAAGCGCCGTGCAAATGACAAAGGTAATAAGTGTAAGAGTAATAGTAAGCTTTCTGTGCTTTGTGGTAGCATTTTTAAAGCCTATCCTAATAGGTACGATGACTGATTTTCAAAAGTAATTGAAATTGTTTCTTAGTTCTTGATTATACAAAATTCATCTAATTTTTAAATTAAATTTATTGGGTGTTTAACTAAAAATTTACATTATCATTTCATTCCAAAACGCTAGAGCAATAATGGAGTCTGTTTATTACGTCATATTTGTGTATTCACAGATTAGTTTAAACTATGGTTTAGGAAATGACGTCACTAGGCGTTGCATTTCTATAGCGGTCTGTTATTTTGTGTATTTATTTGTAGTACATTAAAAATAATCAAGCTTTTAATATAATAATATACAAGAGATATTCAAGTAGGTATATTCAATGGCTGTGTGGTGACATCGCACTAAATGTCATACGATGACGCCACGAGAAACCTGAATCACGCTATCGAGGTTTTCTACATTGTTAGCATATATTATACACGTTCCGACCAACAAATTTCGGAGCTCGGCCGCTCCCCAGGCATAATACCTCGCCTGACGGGAGAGCTTCTGTTTGCTAAAGGTACAATTTTACTGGTATTCGATTACTGTCAATGAGCTTACTTGATAAGCAAAATTTATGATTTAAGGATGGAACAACTACTATGCAGCAGATATGGATAGCAGAATACCTCATTGCTCTAATTGCTCAGTTGTTTCTGTATTGCTGGCACAGCAACACAGTGCTGTACATGGTATGTTGTCATGTATTTCTTAAGGCAGTTTCTAATATACTGAGTTACTGTACCAACCTAGTATGTATTAAATATTAGTAGACATAACACGCGTCACATATTTTCACAAAATGTGTGATAATTTATCAAGTTCACAGATTCATTGGCCTTGCTCATGGTAGCGTGACATTGTGTAAGATAAATTATTTTATTCATACGCCACAGTCAGCTCAAAGTATCTTGTGTTTTACCAATGTCACTCCATAATCTTGTGGAAACGAGTTTTTTGATGACGTAACCATTTTCAGGACTCCATATCAAAAGAATATCAATGGATATACAATTATAACTAAGATATAACAGGTTTTTAGTAAGTGTAACACAAAACAATTATTTTAAGATCATCATCATTCGGTTTTCTGTTTACGTCTACATCAGTTCCATTGTGCATATTAATAACAAAAACGGCTCTTCCGATTTGAATACTGTTGTCACTGAAGTATTATTCTTAGTTTGGATTAAAATTTAGTGTTTTTGTTATCGGTTTACAACCAAAAATATAAATGAAAGTAAGTAAGAAAAGATTTATTCCGTGATCTTAGCAGTTCATTACATGTTTGGGTTACAAACAATTTACGACGAAAAAGGTTAACGCGCAGCTTATGTCATGGAACAGCGAAGGACTACTACTGATTTTCAGTGCAAACCGAAAACGTAAAACCGACTTTTAAGGATTTCGTCTATGGTCTTTAGGTATACAAAAGCAAGGGAAGCTATAGTTAGTAAGTAAATCTGTCGTGATCTATTTGTCACAGAGTATTAAGGTGGAAGACGGTGTGTACGACAGCGCATGGTGGGCGCAAGAGATCCGCGTCAGGCGCAGCGTGGCCCTGCTGGGCGGCCAGCTCCGCCAGACCATGGTCTTCACTGCCGGCCCCTTCTCCAAGCTCACTGTCGCTACTTTTGTTACGGTGCGTGTAAACGCGTTCCGTGAAGACTACCTATTCCTTCCCCTCCGATACGAGGTGCTTTATATCTGGTCATAAAACGGTCGTTGTGTACAGATATCAGTGAATGAGATCACACCTTTTCACTCTTTTCTCATAATTCATCTTGAACTATATTCATTTGTTTCCTACACCAAACCAAAAGTTCTGTTCGACGTTCAATAAAGATGTGCGTTTGTAGCAGCACTGTATATTTTTTACCTTACCAAGCCAAATAGATGTTTGTTCTTCGCACCACAGACAGTCTACGAAATCCACTTATCCTTTAGCACAATATAAGTGAGACATGGTTTTCCATGTCCTTTTCCTGTCCAAGGACTTTTCGATAAATAAAACCCGTTCTATTTAATTAAGCTACACATATTGTTGCCGTAAGATAGCAATCGTTACGCTACATCGGAGGCCTAAAACGACACCAAAAAATATAAATAAATATGGAATTAAGTTAATATTAATATTTTAATTTCAGATACTTAAAGGATCCTACAGTTATTATACTCTACTGAGTAAATAAAGAAGACTCGGAAGAAAAATATTCAGCTTCATATTGTTATTGTTATATAGTTTCTATTCAATACAAATTCAGTTAGCACACGAAAACCTTTTTTCATAGATATTAAAAAATAAAATATAATTTTTTTATTTGGTCTATATCCTCAAAAAACATTTTTTTATTTCATCTACATCCTCAAAAAACATATTTTTTATTTCGTCTCATCCTTTACATATTATAATCAGTGATTGGATGAGATATTAAAATTATCATATAATTTGCAGGTACTTATGACGTCAAATATATAACAATTTATTAAGTAAATTTAATTTTCCCGTTCGATTTTCCCGCATGAAATATCATGAAATTAACGCTTAATTTTATCCTACTTTAAATATAATTAATTTTAATTGTGCTAAATTATTAATACGTGACTATTTTATAAACAAATGTGAACGGGAAAGCTATGACTTTAAAAATTCTCAAGGAAATAATGTTTTTCCATGACATAGCAGGATTGGGTTTTGAATTTTATGATTGCAAATTTACGTTATGTTATAAGGATATTAGTGCCACATTTCACGAATCGTGATCGGGAGGATCACAAGAAACGCCAAGTTACGTCGTGTGGATGTGTCGTGTGGGTTTGTCGTGCGGATGTGTCGTGTGAATGTGCCGAGTAGATGTGTCGCTTGGGTGAATCATGTGAGTTCTGTGAGGTCCACACCACAGTGACATACAGGCCGCATGCCTCCCACGAGTCGCGGTTCGCAGACCCCTTTTATAGGTATGCTTTTCAACATTTTACAAATTTACTGGACTTCAGTTGCAGAGTCAAACTATGGAGCGTATTATGGGAAAAATGATGCGCTGTGGAGGCGACAAAAGTCCGCAGAATCATGCGCCATAGCCAGCTTTAACGTACTAAAGCGAAACTTGCAATGATCTGTAGTTTGCAAGCATATATTAATATAAAAAAACCGGACACGTACGGATTTGACTCGCGCACTAAGAGTTCCGTACCATCTATATATATAAAAATAAATGTTTGTTTGTTTGTCTTTTATAGACTCTGAAAAGGTAAGGGATAAAGCTCTGATGTCTTTAGCAACTTTGTTCAAAATTATCTGGAATAGGTTTTGGTCCTAAAATGGCATCGATTAAACACATGTATTTCGGCTTCTGGCAAATGAACTCTTCATGGGTTCACAAGACAGGTACGAAATTTTGTAGATGCATACAATTCCAATAGCCCATTCCATTGCTTATGTTAATCCACAGCGAAGCGTGACCGGGTACAGCTAGTTATGAATAAAGACGATAAAAGTGTTTTCAGTGGACGTAAATATTCTCAAATATTTCTTTGAATTTAATTTAATCATTTATTTTTAAATTGAATATATAACAAAATATTTTTTAAATATTTTAGGCGTCTATCTATTGCCGTTATTAGTACCAGGGAAAAAAAGGCAATACATCACGTTTATTATATAGGAGCCCCCTTAAATATTACGGACGGACGGACACGGACGGACGAACAGCGAAGTCTTAGTAATAAATGTCCCGTTTTACCCTTTGGGTACGGAGCCCTAAAAATTATATATACCTATTGATTTCAATTTAACCCTTAAATAACGTGGTGTAATTTTACCCAAAACAAAATTAATTCCAAATAGATTTTCTATTTTACTACATGTCCGACTTTATATCGTTATTTTCCAATACCTCATAAAAAGTAAACCGAGACAGCAAGACTCGAAGCGGTATCCAATAACAGTTCTGGAGAGCAGATGTTGAATAAGAAACTTGAAAAATTCCAAGATGTATCACTAAGAGTATCAAAGTATTCATTCATTTTTACAAGCTTTAATTTAACTTGAAGTGTATGTTTGTATATTAGTATGTATATCTATTTATATCTTTAGTATATCTATTTGTTACGGATCAAATCTTGCAAGCTTAATTACACCCACTTCCTCTAATACTACGGAGCTGAAATTTTGCATACTGCTTCAGTTCCGACGCCAATGTACATATTTTTATGATAACTATGAGCTGCTGCTATGGTCACGATTGGCTCCAGACTAGGGAATCCTTTAGCGAACAACGATACGGTTAGGAAATATGTTTCTCCCTATGAACTCTGTAATTGAAGCTTTTTAAATATTGTTGCTTAGCTTTAAGCTTGTTATTATATCTCTTTTAAGACCAGCAGACCATAAACTCTTATTACGGTGAAACTTATTTATATAAATAAAATAATAAATAAATATCTCAGGACAACTCACACACGGCCATCTGATCCTAAGCTAAGCGTTAACTTGTAATATGGTGATCAAACAACTGAAAAACATACATATATATTTTTAAATACATACTATTATAGATATTTACACACAGAACAAACATTCCTGCTCATCACAGAAACGTTTGACTTGGGTGGGAATCGAACCCACGACCTTCGGCGTAGCAGTTAGATTCGCTAACCCCTAGACCGACCGACCTGACAAATATATTTAATACAAATTTCTTTGAAATACTTTAAATAACTTTAAACAGCAATATTCGCTCGCTGCATAAACTGACATCGACTAGGAACTTACTAGGCCCCACTATACGAACTGTTTTTGATAAACATTAGACAAATTAATCTTATGCTGTAGTGGTGATAGAAATTTGATGATCCTGGCGTCATGATACATATTGGATGGTCGTGAAGGAATGGAATAGGGAACGAAAACTGTTCCACCCGGACGGAGTCACGAGAAAAAGCTGGTATGCAAATTGAAAATCTCCCTTATCTAATGTAAATTATATTAAAAAATCATTCCACAAAACCATATTTGCCAAGTCAGCCAGTTATGAATAAATCTACTTAGTTTCAGCTGCACCACAATTTTCTCCATATTTTTCAAACCTTATATTTTCGTTAGTCGCACCGGGACGCCAAATATAAATTCAAATTTTTCCAGCAGCCACCCAAATCGATAATATAAAGTCAGATCGCGAACGAACAGGTTCCTAAATCGACGAAAGCATTTTCGAAACAATTTCTTAGGTATTTGAATTCTGTAGAAGAAGAAACAGTTTGCTCAGTTGAATACGCAAGCGATAGCAAATCGAATCTATTTTTGATACAATTTGTAAATACTATGTACTTGTTTTCGCCCGCGGCTTCGTCTGCGTTGTAGGTACAAAGTAGCTATGCGTTATTCCAGTTCAATAGTCTTTGCGTGGAAGAGTCAACATCCATCTATTTGCTTCATGTAAATGGGGTTTGTGTGAGCCCCAGTGCCAATGGGCCGCGGGTTGCCGACCCGTATAAAGGTATAAAAACAACATTTATCATCGTTAAGTAAATGTATTTGTATTTTAATCTTTCATTATAATCTAATAACCATTCATTCATTATAACGTAATAAAAACATCTGCACCTAGTTCCGTTCACGTCGGTTCCAATCCACTGGAAAATAAATCTGTAATTAGGTTGGAGGAATTTCTTTCACCATTTCGTCTCGTCTTTATTATGGCACCATTCCGAAACGATGGAAAAATCTAAATATTTGTCGTTCGTAAGTGTATTGAAAATACATGGATTAAACTGCTCATATTTGAATTTATCGAAACTGTTCCGATCGTTTATGGTATCGAAAACGACGATAACATGACACAAAGCGATGCGTCGCTTGCAATCTTTCGGCTCTTTGTGTACAAGCTTCGCAAGCCATTTACACACGAATTTCCACTTAAAAGATTCTCCAATGTACACGTCCTATACATTGAAGAGTTGAGACCTGTAGCTTGTTATTATTGTAAACGATTGAAAAACACACGGCAAAAATGTTGGCAAACATGGCAAAAAATTTATGAGCGCCTTGGAGTGTCCGGCTTTGGAGGGCTTGTGATTCCGTTGGTTCTGGTAGTTACAGTTTGAAAATAATCGACAAACCTCGTCGGAGGCCTTCGGGAAGCATTAAAACTTCCGACAGTAACCCCTCCACCAATCTGCATTAGAACAGGTTGGTGGAGTATGCTCTTGCTCAGTATGAGAAGAAATCCGTACTCAATAGCGGGCCATCAACGGGCTGAGGCAATAAATATGTCACTAATACCCGTGAGAATAGTCTGTAACGTAATAAAAGTCCACTGTCTATTGCTAATTGAGTTCTTCAATAAAATTCCGATCACGCATTTGTCCCAGATTTGGAGAGAAGTTTCATGTTATTTACGATGTAGTCATGAAGTGATAGGAAATTGCTTTCGTGCAGTTATTTTCACAGACTGCCATTTATCTGACGACAATTGTATTGTATGAAGTTGTATAGATTATATATGAGTCTCTTTGATATACCTATGCTTAGTCAAGTTGGATAAATGAGAGAAAATGACCTATGTTACTGTGTTATCCGAGCATCCATATGTTTGCTTGAATTAACCTTTAACGTTCAAAGTATTTTTTTACCTAGAATAAGTTAATGCTTGAGACAGATCCCACCTGATGGTAAGTTATGTGCATATCAGAAGTTGGTTTTCCTTCACTGCGGTGAAGTTGACCAATCCACTCTTGGCCATCGTAGTGGATTCTGCACCCCTCACATTGTGAGTGGAGACTCGAGCGCAGTAGTAGAACAGCTTCTTCAAGCGAAAGCCAGTTAGTTATATTACAAAATTGAAAACATTCGTAACTTTAACAGTTATTGTTAATAAAGATTAGCGAAGGTCACAGACGTTCAAATGCTGTCTGACGTTCAAAGTCTGTGAGCAAAAGTTAATTAAATCCACTGGTGGTTTAGACATGAAATTATTAGTGAAATAACATACAGTTGGCGAGTAGACAAAATAATAGTTGTTTGTCTGAACGAGATTTATTAATATCTATCTTAGAGCGAACGATTAATTCTTCCCGAAAAGTCTAATATAGTCTATTTCCTTCAGTCTAATTTAGTATTTAGGAACGAAACCGGCTAAGTCAAACTACAAAAGTTGTTTTTCGAGTTCTGTTCAGATTTCCAATATATGATGGACTGTAATTCAAAACCCTTTTGTCCGTTTCCCTTTAATATTGTATCATCTAAGACTACATCATCATTAGCATAAGATGGAATTGTAATCAAGGGTTAACTTGGGGCTAATATGTAAAAAAATGTATCATGAAGTTGTGGAGGAGTTAGAAGCCAACCCAAGAGTCAGAATTTTTTATGCCGCCTGAACGATTCCGACATGATTGAACAATTGCTACCTGATGATGAAACGGGAACCAACGGATTTATATGACAGTCCTTGGGCGACGGGGATCACATACCAGCAGGTAACTCATCTAACCAATCCGTGTTGGAGCAGAATGGTGGAGTATAGTCTAGGCCTTCTCAGGCATCTGCGCGTTTATAGGAGATCCCGAAGCCAATCTTCACTTGCGTCGGATGGATGCTGAGGGGTTTTTAGTGGGTAAGAACCTCACATAAATCGTATTGGGTATCTTAGGAAAATTTCTCTCTCTGCTGGCTAAAAAAGGCTTCCTCAGTATGAGGAGAGACCAGCGCTCAGTAATGGGCCATGAATGGGTTGAAGCTAACCCATCTAAACCAATGAATGTATGTTTTTTGTGTTGCTTAGTATACCTCGTTACTCGTTGGGAATATAACACCAACTTTAGATACTAAATCTCAACCACTTAGAAATATTAACTATCAAAATATATGAAATCGTTCACGTAAAACCCAATCATATAAAACAGTAGTTAATTCAAGTTTGATCGTAAAGAGTTGCCTATGGATCTGTTCCCACTACCCCAGTACGATATGCCGATCCGGCAGAACTGCCGGAATACATTGTGTATTAAGACTGTATATGAAGCTGTTTACATTATGCTGGATATGCGCAAAGTTCCGGCATTTTAATCGATCGTTTGGTCACTAAACATTGGCGGCAAACCAGACCGGAGTAATGTGAATGAGTTTACTTCGGTATCTACATATGTATGTCTCGCGCTCCTCTTGCGTCTTTAGAAATTGTGCATAAGAAGAGATGTGTAACATAAACTCAGAAATTTTAATTATGTCTAAATATACACGTTTGGCTGTCCGAGAGGCCGGTTGGTGTAGTGGGTAGTAAACCTGACTGCTACACCGAAGGTCGTGGGTTCGATCCCTACACAGGTCAAACTTTTTGGTGATGAGCAGGAATGTTTGTTCTGTATGTCTGGGTGTAAATATCTATATGAGGATGTATTTATAAATATATATGTATGTTTATCAGTTGTCTGATCACCATAGTACGAGTTAATGGTTAGTTTGAAATAAGATGGCCGTGTGTAAGTTGTCCTGAGATATTTATTTATTTATATTTGTATATGTCATATGTATTATTATTGTCCAAGATAATTTTTTGTGGGATTAGACCACATACCATTGTTTTCATATAAGTAATCAGTTTTCTATTAATCTTAATGTGTTAACACAACAATTTCGTTTTCCATTGTCAGTTCAAAATTAAAGGATGATTTGATTATCCGGCTTTTTTGGCGGATCCGGTATATCGTGAATACTATTGTGCGTCCACCGCACCGGTCCAGCGTAGTGGAAACAAGCTCACATGTTTTTCTCTGTCGGCCAGAATTTTAGTTATTTATGTGAAGAGAAACAAATGTTTATAGGTCTTATAAAAACCAAAACTTATTAGTTTTTAAGCCTTTGTATGGTTAGTATCATAAAATAAATAAAATAATTTCTGTAAGTTCATGAATTAATGTACAATATTACCGATATTATACTGTCTTGCATGTTGTGTAGTTCATAGTCTAATAGGTCATAGTCTACTCAATTATTTTAGAAAGCTTAGACAGAAATCACAAAGACTATAACGAGAGATATTATTATTTGTTCTTACGATAAAAAATAGTATTGTTTTTGAAGATATTATGTAGTCGAGAAGTAATATTTTAGGACAGTTTAATATTTATACGCTCATAAGAATATGTTCTGCTGCTTCGTTAACATCCCGCCAGCATGATGGACGCGCTTCGCCTCGTCTTTTATCACCCTCACCGGGAAGGACTGGAATAAGTCGCCCGTGTCAGTGTTCCCGTTCGATTACTATGTAAATATTTTCCAGACAAGAGTGAATAGGCTTCTACTAAGTTAGTGCGCTTTACCATCGAAGACTTCATTGCCACATACCAAGTTACCATGGTAAGAAAAATGTTTTTAAGACACTCAGCTTTTAAAACATGTGTGCGTTTGAGTTGTGCTAACTGGATCTATGGTAACATTTCAGTTTTTTTTATATTTTTTCCTCACACGAATTCATGCAAAATATATGATACTTACCTTACCAAGCGTACATTTTCGCATACCCGCGTACGTATGTACATCCGGAAAGAGGGAAATATAAAAATAATTCTCCGGATTTGCAAAATCCCGACATTTTAATAAATTTGCAGGTATGAAAAATTATATACAAACGCTTTGTCGTGATAATTCCCACTCGGGGGCTGTATATAATTTTCTTGTTTCTTTTCAACGTTGAAGGTTAAAAGGAATTGGATAGAATTTTGTTGTTTTCTAGTTTACACCCGCGGCATTAGCCTCATGGTAGATACTTACGTCGATAAATAGCATCCTGTGTTTTTCTAGGTTATAATCTATCTCTGTACCAAATTTCATTCGGATCCGTTCAGTAGTTTTTGCGTGAGAGATGAACAAACATCCATGCGTTCATCTCACTAACTTCTGCTTTTATAATATTGGTATGTTTTTATGTGAGACGGTCACCTGATGGTACGTGATCACCACCCCATGAGCATTAGCAACACCATTTTATTTGTAGCTACGATAAAGTTAAACACACATAGAACACAATACATAAAAGTGTAATAAATATATAAATATATACACAAAAGTTCCCAAAAAGTCATTGTCATCTAAATTGAAGATGCTTTGGCCTTTAAATCTTAAAGGCTCATTATAGAGCATAGGTTTCTCCTCCTGACTGGAAAGGCCTAGAGAAGAGATAACCATACGTTGCCATGGCCTCTTATTTTCCACATTAGCCCTTCGTGACCTAATGAATACTTTTAAACCTAAGCTGGTTTCATTAAAATAATAGATATTACTAATAACAAGGTTTTATTAATATCTACTCCATACCTAGGTCTATTCTATTAATTTACCAGGTCAGTAAGCATTAAATTTGCACTTTATGTAGCCTAGGTTAAGAGGTAACTAAAATAAAATTTTATAAATAAAAGAATAAAAAATAAATTTTAGTGTGAAATATAAAAATGCCGCTTAATCTTTTCTATGCAGTTGCGACCTGGTATTTTACTTTGATGGCCCAGTTCCGGGCCAGCTAGGGCATACTCTACCACATTGCTCCAGTGTGGGTGGGAAACAAGGATAATGGCCAGGCCAAACAGAGCTCGGAAGTCACGGTACATTTATTCTGTGCCGAAATTTCACGCTCGTAAAACTCGCACTTAACAAATTTCCAAGTAATAACCTTGGGATGAGTTAACTTTTCTCCATACAGATCCGACGAGAATTGTGTTAGATATGAGAGAAAAATTTTGTACACACGTTATCCTTATAAGTTATGACTATTCATGTTATAGATTACTAGAAATATCGCTTTTCTTCGGAAGAAGAGTAATCCGGTGGTTTCAATTTCCATATTAATTTTCCCTATTATCCCACGGGAAAAAGCATTTTTCTGGCATAAAAAGTATCCTATAACCATTGTCCTTACATAAGCTACAAACACGCAAAATTTCATATAAATTGATCTACTGGTTTCGGAGTTGCCATACTAATTTTAACTTCTTATCCTGGGGGAGCAAATCAATTTCCTGGGATAAAACCTATCTTATAACCATTCTTGGGTTTTAAACTTTGATCATGTCTTTCATTTAAATCTGTTCTGTGGTTATTGTCTGAAGTTTAAACAGACAGACAACAATAAATGCAAAAAAAATATATTTTGGTCTCAATGTCGATAACAGATCCTTCCAACATCAAAACTTTAAAAAGATATTTACTGTACAAAATTGACCCCGTTACAGTCTTATAATTAGAATAGATGTTATGTATTATTTCTAAACATATTGTTATTATTGTAGTAGAATTTATAAGATTTATGTTATGCGAGTCACTGGTTCGCTAAAGTTGCTAAGTTCTAACCATGTCCAAAGGAAATAAGGATTTCTTTTATGTAGATACGTGTACAATTATACAACAACACTACTGTTATAAAGAGAAAACGATTGGTATTTATACTCGACTGTGTCAGGAGGGTAATGTTTTCGAGTCTGATGTTGGTATGTATGTCCATTTCTTTGGCGCACCCTACAGTCCAAATGGTTGGACAGATTTTGAAATATGAGGTGTTATTTAATTCGATAGAGTTGTGAAAGCTATGCCAGCTTATATAAAATTTTCAAAATGGTGCCAGGAAATTTATAACAGAGGAAATTCAAAACAGGGTAAATTTAAAACAGGGGAAATTTAAAACAGGAGAAATTTAAAACAGGAGAAATTTAAAACAGGGAAAATTTAAAATAAGGGAAATTTAAAACAGGAGAAATCTAAAACAGGGGAAATTTAAAACAGGGGAAATTTAAAACAGGGTAAATTTAAAACAGGAGAAATTTAAAACAGGGGAAATTTAAAACAGGGGAAATTTAAAACAGGAGAAATCTAAAACAGGGGAAATTTAAAACAGAAGATTTTTATTAATTAGCCTACCTACTCATAATATGAGTATCATTTGAAAGATCAGTTATGAACTCTTGTATGAATTTAACTTTTTTTGTAGTTAAACGAGGGCAGGTTTGCTAGTTGTAGGTATAAAAATAGAATGCTTGGGGACAAATATCGCCTCATTTAATGCTGTTCAACATTTAAGTCGGGTCCGGTCTAATCAGGCAATTCCCTTTTGACCACAGAATACGTGGGTAAGGGTTTACCCTCATTACTTGATCCATTTCTAAATAATAAGTATAACTAACCTTTATAAAGAAAGCACATCCGAAAATTATGGTTTTATCCTCAATATCCTTAATAATAAGCATTAAAATTCACTCATAATTTAAAGGGTATAGGCCACAGTAGACGCTGGCCAAGTGCAGATTAGTAGACTTCACACTTCTTCGAGAACTCTGTGAAGAACTCTCAGGAGTGCAGGTGTCCTCACGATGTTTTCCTTCACCGTGACAAGTGATAAACAACTGACGCACATAACTGCACCGCAGGAATCGATCTCAGATTCTGCCGTTCGACACACCAACATTCAAACTACTAGGCTGTCAAGTATAGTATTTTTGGTGTTTTTACTCTGCTGAACAAACAGACGAATAAATCAAAAGTTAGTTGGAGTAAACACCCATCGAAAAGAGTCGCTAGACTGCGAACTATTGATATTAAGTTGGTCGTAAAGACGTCTCAAATGAAGTTATATGAATAAATCGAGAACTGTATATGTTGGTTTCATTGTAACAGCGTAATGTATTAAAAATATACAAAAGGCTATACATACATAAGTCATGGAGGTTCGTCATATTTGAATATAAAATCATAAAAGTGTATGTGTATTTATTTAATGAATACTAATTATTTAGTTTATAAAGTTCCAACATCGAATGAGCCGACGCACGGCAGTATTCATCCCTTCGCCGTAAACACAGCCACCCGCGCGCCACTTATACTCATGGTGGCTTTATACTCATGCGCTAACTTATTGAAGATAAATATATATATATATATATCTATATATATATATCTATATATATAGATATATATATATATCTATATATATAGATCTATATATATATATATATATAGATCTATCTATATATATCTATAAGTATAATCT
>DWJZ01003770.1:0-16423 GCA_018249125.1 Asbolis capucinus | reverse complement strand
ATAGTAATCTTTATATAAATTCTATAGTGTGCAGCGATTTTAGTAAACACTAACGACTCTGAATGTGTTATTACAGGTAAATTTTATATATCTACTGGTTTTCAGCTTCGTCTATACATACTATATGTCGGTACCTCCCATATTCATATGTCGGTACCTACATATTTCGATACCTATATATGTCGATACCTACCATATACGTCGGTACCTATATACAAATGTCGATAAAAAGTAGCATATGTGTTATTCCGGACTATTAATCTTTGTGCCAAATTTCAGTACCAAACATCCATCCATCGCAAACTGTCGCATTTATAATTTATAAAATCATTAGCATATTAGGATAAGGACAATTCATACACGTGTAGAAACGGCCGATGTTGATTAAAATGTTCAATCAATTATAAGCCTATTCTGCACAGGTTACCTACGAGTATATCATGCAGATTACACCATGCTGTTCCAATGCCAATGCAGATTGGTGAAGGCATTTACCATCAGGTACCAACCTGAGTATAAGAAGATTTTAAGCCAGTCGAAGGCCTCCGACGGGGCTATATCACTATCATTAGACACCCATAATTGGGACCGACGGGTTTACCTGTCCCGTAACCACGGAAGCGCTTCACATAAATACCTCGGTCACCCACATTAAATACCGCTGGATAACGACCGTTCACTTAAATTCAATAAAAGTAACCCGGCTATGATCATTTGTGACAAAATAATCAATAATAAATACATTATTCACACAGGACTTACTTCCTTAGTTCGAAACGTCCAATACGATATTTTTTTCAACATGTCATGAGCCATAGTATACTCTCGTACCATTCTCGAAAATACTCTTCTTATATTAAAAACCCTTTCAGCTACGTGATAGGAAGGCGATCTGGCATATAATGATCTCATAAATTGAACACTTTTGATTTTCACGATAGAATCCTTTATTAATTCGCGATCCATGGCGTACATCATGAATCTCATTCGATTATTTGTATAATGATTATAATAATGATTATCACATTCTTTAATGTAACCTAAAAATAACAAACCTCTATCATTATTGTCCACAACTGCCCCACTACTGGGCTCGAGTCTCCTCTCACAATATGAGGGATGCAGGCAGTCCACCACGCTGGCCTAAATCGAACCGGGGGACTTCAACACCTTTGAGAACTTTTTGGTGGCCTCTCAGGAATGCAAGTGTCCTCGTGATGTTTTTCCTCACTGTACCAAGTGATAATCAACTTCTGATACGTACATAACATTGTGCCACGTGCTGCAGGATTTGATCCTAGGACCACCCGTTCGAGAGCCCAACGTTCAGTCCACTAGGCTATCACTGCCGTGAATGAATTAATATCAACTTAATTTTAATTAACAAATCTCTATGGGTATAGCAAATTAAAATACGCTAAACCCAGCCATGCATTTCATTGTTGCGCTAAATTTCCGATTCTCTTTAAACCCTAGGTAAAGCTCAGGAACTCTTTTTACGTTTACGATGAGTGTGATACTTCCAAACAGTAAGTAGTAATACTACCAACTACTACCAAGTTACTACCTACTACTAGATAGATACGAGTTATATACTGTATACTACCAAGTGATATTACCAAGTAGTAGTTAGTAATACCTACTATCAAGTGTTACCAAGTTACTACCAACTACTCGGTAGTATCACACTCATCATTGTTGATTTCAGGGAGATATGACATTGATAATGAATAATTAGTATGCTTAAGACTACATATAGTCTTTCAGTGTTCCTCCTTACATAGTTTGTCTGTGTATAAGCATTTCCTTTTCTCATTATTGAGGTCGATGCCCCTGTGTTAAATAATTCTGCTCTACCCTCAAAAGTATTCGTAATCTCAAAAAGTATTCAACTTCAAATTATTTTTTTCACTCTTATGACAGTCCTCTATCATGTGATTCCATATCCATAAAAAACCTGAAAATACTATGACCTCCCTTGCGCAGTTGATTTAGGAAAAGGTAAAAAGTACACTCACCAAAAAAATATAACGCACACAAAAACAAAAATATTGATTGCGACATGTTAAGATGTAAAATACCTATAAATATCGATATGTAATTAGGTATTAATCGTTTCTATTTCCAGAACTGAAATGCAATTATCGTCTCTAATAAAGTGAACGCATGAAATAATTTAATGATATATTAAGTAGAGACACGTACCTACCAGTTATGACGGAATCAGTCCCTCTTACTCCGAATCTCTTTATGAAGAAGATGGTGATGTAGGCCGCTTGTTTTGTCTGTACAAAATTCGGAATAATTCGATTTTACCTTATTCATCTCTACAACTGGCGTAGCCCATATATGTGACTTTTGACAGAATGGAGTTAGGCTATCCTGGAAGCCGTGTGTCCTGGTTTTTATAATTAGTCATTAATATTATGAGTGCTAAGCCATGGCGAAGGATTTTGGGAGGCTGTAAATTTCTTTTTCACACTTGGATTGCCCACGAAATTATCCACTAATCAGCATTGTAACAGCGTGGTGGAGAACTTATACATTCTCCGCGTGAAAGAATAAAGAACCGTGCTCAGTATGAATACTGAGAACTCAATGGTTCATGACCCATGACTGTAACCATATACAATCAGCTACAGGTAGGTATTGGGGAATCTAATACAATGCCATTTGGAAATCTCTGTTCCGTAGCAGAAGTTGGGGAAGCAGCGGTTGTTAAACGAGACGGAGTCGGTGAGAGCGGGGTGAGGGGCGGAGCTGAACGCCCATTTGAGTTGCCGTCTCTTTCACTCACGAAATATTGATTTGGGACTTCCGGTGCGACTTCCAATCTGCTGACGAAAGACAACATAAACAGTGGAATTTATGAACAACTTTGATAAAATATCTACCTACTCATAAAACTATGAAACAGGTCTGTATGTATTTAACATTTCAGCGTAGTTACTTATCAACAATATACATATATATACATATAACATAAATATCAAAGTTTGTATGTCCTTTATAAACTCTGAAATGACAGTAGATAGAGCACTGATGTCTTTAGCATGTTTAGTTAGAATTATCTAGAAAAGGTTTTGGTACTATAATAATATCGATCGAACATTTGGTTGATGAGTAGCAACATGGGAGTTTCAGCAAAATAACTAGGTACGAAAAACATATTAGGTACTAACCTGTTTTAACACACATATTAGTGATTGTAATTCATAATTGTCCTACTGTTAAGGTCGGGTCTCTTCTTACATTTGCCTGGGCCATATCCACCATGCTGGCCAAGTATTTATTTGTAGACTTCACACACCTTTAAGAAAGTCATGGGGAACTCTTAGGAGTGCAGGTTTCCTCACAAACCTAAATATACACCGAAACAAGTGATAATTAAACCTATTAAAACTATATGCATATACTTAGCTGCATATATGGATGTAGGTACTTTTAAATTTTTAATATTTTAAGTGAACATTTGTAATTTAATATCATCTAAAAATTTTAAATTCAATTAATTATATTTAACACTTAAATAATATAGTTTAAACGAAAATAAAATTAAAATAAAATACATTTTGGCAGCCACTTAACATTCACCGAGCGGAGCAGTTACTAAATTAATACAGGCGGCGCGTGCTATCTGGCCTTAAACAGTGACCAGCGACATTTACATTTTAATGAAAGCCGCAGGGGAAACTGCACCGGATAATTTTCAAATGGATTAATTGTGTTTCTCGTCGGCAGAGGACGTGACGGGGGTGTCGGATGAACCTAACTGAATAACGCCAGCGGTTATTATCACCCTTCTCACAAATAAATTCTACTATTATTTATATGTCGCCAATCTAAATCTTATTGCAATGTTGATATTCGTCGAACCTACAGAGGCATACCAGGCCAAGTATTGCTTTTAAAATTAAGGCAAACAGAATTGTTGTCGTAAAAGGAAAACTATGTCTAAAATTTATTAACAATTATATATTTCTCCTGTATTCATTGTGGTCCTACTATTTCTTAGAATCCAATGTGGTATGCATTTGTTTGTTTCATCAAACGTGTTTGTTTCTTGTAATGAAATGAAGAAAATAATTAATTAAATAACTAGGCATACTTTAAAACGATCATAAAAACAATGATGAACTATCTATGATTCACCGTCATCATAACCATCCACCCATATCTTCCGTACGTTTCTACTAAAATTATTATTTGGTATGTAACATAACTACTATCTACTAAAGTTTAGCACCAAAATAAAACAGCATCTATAGTAATTTGTCTAATGAAATGGTCTTTAATGCGAGATCAAGGCGACATCCGGGCTGGCGACATGCTGTCTGAGTCAGCCGGAAAAAATCAACAAGCAACGTATTTCGTGACGCTGCAGAGTCCTACAAATGTCATCAAATATCTTGCAGTAGTAGTCGAATTTTCAAATAATAGTCTTTATTTATATTATACATTCGACTCTTTAAGATGTTTCCTGTTTCAGCGATCGCTTGATTTATGGGGAACACAAATAGGGGCGGACGACACGGTAGCACTTTGAATGTCACACATCATTAATAAGATCTCATCAGGAACCACTTTTTTTACGGCACGCCATGATCATGCGATATTAGCGCTTATTTCCTTTAATTTTGTTTTAGTTGGCGAACTTTAGTCCTGTTCTGTTTTCAATGAACGGAGCTTTTAAGACCGTTCTCAGGGTCATCTGGCAACTTAAAAAAATCTTGTAAATAAATTACTGGGTCCTACTTTGACTGCCGATTTCACAGCGATTTAAAATTTGAGTATATATTCCAGACATTAAATATTATGACGTTTTTTCAATGTCCGCCCGTTCATCACGCGGAAACTACTGATATATTTCACCCTCTTCATTACACATTTGTAGGTTTCATATCACCTATTATAGATTTATCACCAGAGTTTATGTGTATAAGAAAAAGGTATGGTCCTCGCTGCGTAACCTAGATAAAACAAGATTTTTTAAATTAAAAAACAAAACACAGGTTTTATTTATAGATTCATAATACAAAGAAACACACAAATCTTCGTAACAATATTGATAACCATTGAGGTGTTCTCTTGTCTGGAAACAATCCTGAAAGTAGTATCAAGTCATCATCATAAAAATGCATTGTTATCAGCAAAAATTTCAGCTCCGTAGTGTAAGAGAACGGAGTCTAATTAAGCTCACGAGATTTGACCCGTAACAAACAAATATACTAATATACAAACATACACTGCAAATTAAATAAAAGCTTGTAAAAATAGGTAGGTACATAAGTTTATACTAAACTTTTATGGAAAATTTACTTTACTAATTACCTTAATAAATAAGTACATTAATGTTTTGGCAACATTCGCACATTTCACTATGTACATAGATGCCCCAAATTTAGTTCCTCTTGGAAATTTTTGGGAAAAATATTCACATAAGGTGTGTTATTAGAAGTGTCTAACATTTTGGTACAATTAGTTGATGACGGATAGCTTTCTCCCCTTAGGTACTACGTTTGTATGGAATATAAATGTTACCATACTCTGTGCATGCCCGTCACAGATGGGATTTCAAAAACGCTCAATCATAGTTTGTTATTTATACATTATCTGTCAAGTGCATAAAAATTAAGTTTTTTTATTACATCGTCCATGATCACGAAAATACTTCCATAGATAAATAGCACATGCCCATCTTAAACTGTAATCTATATCTGTGGCAAATTTCATTCAGCTCCATTCAGTAGTTTTGTGTGAAGGAGTAACAAACATCTATCCATCCTCCTAACCTTTCGTATTTATACTTTTAGGAGTATAAGAGTCTATTGCAGGATACGATAACTTTTTTGGTTGAAATAAGCTTCTCCATTGCTTATTTTGAAGTAGGTAGTTACCCAATGAAGTACCTAATTTCTTATTATTTCTTACTAACGATGTACACAGTATCTCAATAAGCTGTATTTCTTAACGTGCTTAATTGCTTAGGTTCCATTAATTTATGTTTTTATATTATATTATTTATAGGTTGATCCAATTGTCTGTGCTTGTACATCTGCTTTTGCCACTGAAATTGCTTAGCTGATAATGCAATTTTCAGTCGTGTTCTAGAGAGCTCAGATTAAAATTTTCCCACACTACCACACTCAATAAAACATGCTATGTATAAATAAAACAATATCATTATTTAAAGCGCAACAATCAGTTTGTAATGTCAAATAGGATACGTTCAAAATTATATTTTAAGAGACCAAAAACATGTTCATTCAATTGTTTGATATTTAGTATACCTTTATTTTACTTTATTAACAATGATTTCTTTTTATGGTGCATATATATTACTAAAAGAATTTTCTGAAGCTACCTTAAGTGTCTTTCTAAGAAAATTTTTGAACACACCATTAATATTCGATAATAATAATATGTCATATATTTCATTCGTCAGATCTATGAAAGTACACATCCGTGAAGGGGGGTTGACAGTAGAGAAAAGAACGCGGATTTTTAGGTGTTTTGACTGTTTGTCTATGCGTACGTGCGTGTTTATTTCAGAAATGACTAATACGAGTTGATTTGTGTCGTTTTTAAAATATGTTTATTATTCAATCTACATATACATATATATACAGCCCAAAATTTTTATTAACGATTCTGTAGCTTACCAAAGAATAAAATTCTGTGCATAAGATCCGTGGGATGGTTTAAAACATTTAAATTAATTGAGCAGGATATCATCTGCTGGATCAGCTAGTTTTAAATAAATCGGTTCACAAACAAAACCACTAAAAAGCACGGGCAGTCAACAGTATGGTGACATAACGCAGTCTGGTGGCAAAGATATCGAAAACCACGATAAACCGCACCAAAATCATTTCATGCTTTTTAACCTTTGAATAGGAATGTTTTATCGCCATGTTGTGACGTCATGGCTACTGTTGCAGCGGTAGAGTTGGCAAAAAAAAACAAAAAGAAAAACAATGAATATGTGTATTGCAATATTAATTAATTAAAGTGATTTGAGTTATTATCGTCCATATCAAAAATGCTGCTTCCCCTACAAAAAATAAAGCAATTAAACGATATACCAAAATCGATCAATATAAACAAAAATATGCGTGTAGGCACGTATGATAATAAATTTTTCGTTATCATTTTCAAAAATATTTAAAAGCAGATATTACAGTATAATACTATTTTTATAAATTATGGTTTCTTTCAGTGTTTTTTTTGCAAACCGTCACAAAGTGGCGACAAAATATTCCTATTCAGAGATTCATATATTTTTACAAGCTTTATTTTAACTTGCAGTGTATGTTTGTGCATTAGTATATTTGTTCAGTATTCAGATCAAATCTTGCAAGGTTATTTAGCCTCACTTCCTGTTACACTACGAAGCTGAAATTTTGCATAAGCGTTCCGCCGTGATTACTTTGCTTTTTTATGATATACATCAGGTGTCACATATCTACGTTGACGATTGGCTCCAGACAAGGGAACTCCGCAACGATTAATAATATAGTTAAAGTCTTGTGTATTTCTTAGTATTAGGGATCTACTTAAGCTTGTGTTTTTAATTTTTTTAATAAGCCTCGTTCGGACATCTTGTTACATTCGGTTTTGGAATTCACCGCAGTCAAACAATGCTACTTGTGCTGCCATCAAGCGAGCGTTATGGTAATATTTTACACCTTATTTTAAAAATAGATGGCGGTCAAAGTAACTCGCACCTAACAGTGTAGTGAATTATAGCCTATACCCTCCACATTGTGATGATGAGTGAAAAAAGTAGGTAGCAAAAATTCATACAGATGGAGCTATACTAAAAGCCATTACGAAGTAGTATTTATTACACATTGATTAATCGGACTGACAAGGCTCCGTAAGAACGTAGCCAAACGTAGACAGAAGAAAAAACTTTCCATATATTATAAAGTACTCCTTGGAGAACTAATTCGAACATGTCATTTTTGACGGCTTCGCTCAATGAATGTCATTATCACTTGTCATAAATGCATATATTTTTTCTTTTAGAGCTTAAATAAAATAAATTAATATAAGGACGATGAAACAAATTTGAATTAGATTCTAATGAGAGTTTTGTGAAAGGAAGACGGAATTAATTCGTTAGCTTAATTTCAAATAGTTGAACAGATTGACACTATTAATATAAAATGTTACCATTAACCATTTATAATGACAATTTCGTGTTTTATTTCTATAATAGCTACAATACCTAGTATGCGTCCTGTTTAAATGATTTATAATAGAACAATAAAACTACTTTTATGAATTAAGTAAATATAAAACAGTAACTGTTCGCAAAATTGCGATCCCTAAAATATATCAGCCTGGATTGAAACCTGAGCTGAAACCTATTCAGCCAAGCTATTTCAGCTGACATAAAAAGTTGCTATGTGGTTGCTATATCTTGGGTACCTCTAAATATTTCTAAATAAAGTATATCAAGTTTAAGGTAATGTATAAGTTGTATTTGTATTAACCTCATTAATAAAAATTACAGTACATACACACAGTACACCTCATAAAATTACAATAAGCCAATTCATACACATACTAGCTCGGAGTTTCTCTTACACGAATTGCACGTTTAATACTATCGGACGACAATAATTTTAGAATAGTGAAATTAAAAAAAAAATCCTTAGTTGTAAATATACCTTAAAGAGCTTAGAGAGGGAGTGGATCAGTAGTTGACTTGGTAGGCATAGATAATAATCGATAATAATGCGCGGCCTGGTTTCAGTATACAACAAAGTACTCTGTGCGACTAGGTTAAAATCTGTCTATGATTATTTTATTATCTTTGTGCACTACGCAGAATTTGCCATAGATAATATATGCAGCCGTCATTTTTCTCAAGTAGTAATGGGCTATTTTAAAAAGTTTTTTGATATGCCTATCTTTGCTGCGCTGTGTTTTGAACAGTTCCTATCTGTAAAGAAGTTCTTAGGATAAGTTCATCAAATAAATTATCTAAGTTTTATTTACATACACTGCTATATATCATTGAAGTTCAAATTGTTCTGGCGCGATATTCGAAAGTTGTTTGTTTACAGTTTTAGTGTTTACCGTTGTCAATAGGAATGAGAATGTAACACGCGCTATAAATATCCAATAAACTTTAACATAATTATACTGTAACTTCAGCTTCAAATATAGTTTTTTACAGTATATGGCATTACAGCCATAACATGAGAACTATTCCGAAGTGGGTTAATAAAATACACGAAGCTGATAAACTTGATTATTCAAGGTAAACCTATTTAATATACCGAGTATAGTATTCATACTCATTTAAATTTTCTTTTTTCATTATTTCACCTTCATTATACGTCCTTTTCGTCTGGTACTGCTATTCTGTTTTTATATTTGACACACTATTTAGACTTGACACACAATATATGCACTAGAAGATTTGTAATTTGCTCTATTAGTTTTTCTGTTCTATGCTACAAATTGTCCCTGCTTTGTTTCGGAAATACGATAGGATGAAAATATTCCATTAATTCTTGTCATCTTATAAGCTACAAACATGTACAATTGTGTCTAAAGTTTTCCAGTGGTTTCAGAGTTGATATACCCTTTATACCACGGGTAGAAAGCAGTTTTCTGGCATAAAAAGTTTTCTATGTCCCTTGACCTTGCGTAAGCTACAAACATGCTAAATTTCATCTAAAATGGTTCATTCGTTGCCATACTAATCTGCTTATCTTGTGGGAACAAAGCCATTTCCTGGGACAAAACCTATGTAATAACCATTCTCGGATTTTTAACTTCGATTATGCCAAATTTCATCTAAATCTGTCCTGTGGTTTTTGCGTGAAGCTTGAACAGACAGACGATGAATCCAAGGATGTTTTGGTATCTATATTGATAATAATAAACAATCCCTGCATCAAAATTAAATACATGTACAGAATTGACCCTGTTTGTTTTATTATTAGTAAAGATAGGATATTAGTAGTTTGTATGTAGTATGTTTAAATCTTCATCAACATATACTGGGTCAGTTTAACATAACTGATGATAGGTTAAAATATTTGCTGTAGTTATTACTACCAAAAATCAGTCCCAATTCTATTGTATGGAGAAGAACTTAATTGGAAGTATGCTGGGTTAGTTAATAACATTATAAGTTTTGATGAATCATCAATTGGCTAGACAAAACTGGATGATGGAATTAGTAATTAGTAATTACGTAAAATGTTGCAGTGTGCATACAATATGCTTCAGTCCGGACGGCACTCAGTTGGTGGTTGGTGCTGGTGAGAAAGTAATGGTTTATGATCCAAGAGATGGAGCACTGGTTCAATTGCTTCAAGCACATAAAGGAACTGTGCATTCAGTTGCTTACTGTGGTGATGGCAAGAAGTTTGCAAGTGGAAGCGCTGACAAAAATGTTATTATTTGGACTTCAAAAATGGAGGGTGTACTCAAATATTCGTAAGTGCTTAGCAATTATTACTTAATTTTTTCCAGCTTTTGTTTAACTTGCAGGGTATGTTTGTATAATAGTATTTTAGTATATTTATTTCTTAAGGGTTCTGGTCAATTGTAATTGGTTGTATAATAGTATTTTAGTATATTTATTTCTTAAGGGTTCTGGTCAAATCTTCACTCTCTTCTTCTCTCACACTACTGTGCTGAAAATTTGCATATGCTTTTCGTCCCGATGACATGCATTTTTATGATAAGCTAGTGCCAGACAAGGGAACTCTTCAACTGTTAACAATACAGTTATGAAATTTTGTGTATTTCTTTGCATTAGGGACTTATAATTAAAGCTTGTGAGTTTAAATATTTTAATATACCTTCTTTATAGAACAGTAGTTGTTTTGCAGTGCCTGGAAATGGACTCAATCCCCAGACTATTGTTTTATTTAGATGCAAGCATAACACTCTGCTATTACAACCTCTACTGTATTATTATTCACCAATAACTCATAAGTATAATTATTAAGAGCTCACCATATATCAAAGAGTATCATTGGATAAAGCTTGCCTGGACAGTTACTAGAGTAGATTGCCATATAAGTTTAACTGCTTCAGGACCAGTATATTTTATTTCATCTTAATCTGTACCAGATAGCGGATACTTTTGTTGTTTCTGATAACAACGGTCAAGAATGCTGTTAATTTGCTAGGCTAATTGCTTATGCATACATTAATAGATATTATTATATGATTTTAATTTGAAATAAAAAATGTTTTCAGACACAGTGAAGCAGTACAATGCCTTGCTTATAATCCAGTATCATTTCACCTGGTGTCCTGTGCTCTCTCGGATTTTGCATTTTGGTCTACTGATGTGAAGGCAGTGCAAAAGTATAGAATATCTGGACGGGTCACTTGTTGTGCTTGGTCTCCAAATGGGCTCCACTTGGCTATTGGTTTAGCTAGTGGTGTTGTTTCTATAAGAGATAAGGTAAAATAAAACAATACTTAATTTTTTTTATTAACTAATTTATAGGTGTAAAGATAACATAAATAACACTCTTGCATTTTGAGCTTTACCATTACCTACTTGTTACCTAATGTCACCTATTTGTTTTGTAGTACATACTTAACTCTTTCGCCTTCTTATCCTAGTTGATTGTTTTAGGGCCTAATAACATTATAAATGCAAATTTTCTTTAATCTATGTATTAACACATTGAATCTCATAGTCATGGAATTCTGTATGTCATTCATGTATCTTACCAATAACTATTGTAATTTTTTAGTCTGGAGAAGAAGTTAAAAGAATAACTAGAGATGCAGCTGTATGGGCACTTACGTTTTCAAGTAACATATTGTTGGTCACCGACTGGAATGAAATTCTCTCTTTCTATGATATCCTTGGTCAACCAGTGTACAAGGAGAGAAGTATAGGTGAGTCAAATTTTAAATCTTTGCGTTTCATACAAATCTAGTTTATAATTTATTACTGATTTTGGGTTATTAGTCTTGTAAAAGTATGCAGCGTTCATTTTTTTAAGTGTATGTTATCTTACAAGTGGTTCCAGCCTCCGTAAACATCTTAAATATCCACATTGTTGTTAATTACACTATCTCAAATCCTACATAGTTGTTCAGATTAAGCTGTCAGAGTCAGCGCTACCAAAAGTCCAGCTGGGTGAACCTTCCATAAGGATGTGTGGGGTCTATTGTCACCTGGTAACTTGTGTTTAGTTGTAAAATATTTTTCTCATATAGGTATATGATCTTATATAATCCCTCATACATATAGAAATAACTAGTTATATTAAGCCTTTCTATAAAGTTTAATAATGAGCTATGAGTTGTTCATGTAAACGTATTTATTGATGCTTATTGCAGGTATATCAGCTTTATCAGTGTCGGTGTTGGATTCCTTGGTGCTGGTTGGTGGTGTCGGTGGCTGGGCAGTACTCACTGCTGAAGGAGTGATCATTACCAGCACTCCTCAAGACTGGGTGTGGGTCGTCGTGCCCTCACCTTCCTTCAAGACCATGGTGAGTTACCTTATAAATAATATATTTAAGTTATATAATGGGGCTAGGAAGCGAAGAACTTCTATATTAATAGTTAAAAGCAGCACATATTTATATCTAGTAAATAATATCAATGTGTGGAGGTGGAGTTATAAACTAATAAAAATATATTTAGATACTAGTTATGGGAGGCTGGCGCAGTAGGTGCAAATTAAACAATGAATACTTAACATAATATTGTTAAAATAAACTTATATCACTATAATCAAATCTACCTAAAAACTAGGGTGAAATCGGCCAATGTTAGGTTCTGAGTGATGAGTAGGGGCGTCGGGTTGCGTTCCCAGGCTTGATTTCAGTCATCGACATTAGATATCTTACCAATAAAAGCTGGAAATGCGGCAATGTCCTTCTATAGTATATACATATGTGTCGTTTGAAGGTGTGTAACTATTGTAATACATTAATGGAAAATATTGATATACCTAAACATAATATTGTTTGTTTGTAGGCGTTAGGTTGCCAGGATGGGACTCTGTGGTGCTACCAGATAGTATGGAGTACTGTGCACGGGTTATATAGAGAGAGATACGCATACCGCGAGAACATGACGGATGTTATCATTCAACACCTTATTACAGGAAATAAGGTTCGAATTAAATGTCACGATCGTGTACAGAAAATCGCCATATACAAGAACCGATTGGCTGTAAGTTTTTGATATTTTTTTAAATTAAAAGCTCATCGTAGTTTATAGCTGACACTGATAAGATTCCATTGTACGTTGTGGAGGAAGAATGTTCGAAATCGATCCAGTAGTTTTTGCGTTTATCCATTACTAACAAAAAATATTTCTGGTGATCTATAACTGGATGGTTTCTATGTTTAAGATATTTGACAAAATCATTATAATAGATAATAGAAATGATAATAGAATAATAATAATAGAATATAACTCAAAATATTTTTATTTATTTCTTTGATTGATTATGCGAATATCAAAAACAGCTGATTCGATTTGAAATAAGTTTTCACTTATATGTAGTTGTATAGTTTCAGTTATAGCTGTTTTATTTAAATCGATTTATAAATAAAACTGACATATCAATATACATAAGTCAATGGAATATATATGAAACGTTACTATTTATATTTAATTCAGGTTCAGTTACCAGAGAGGTTGGCTGTATACGAACAAACTGATGTAGAAGGAATGCTATATCGTGTGAAGGATAAGATGACACAGAAGCTGGATTGTTCACTGCTAGTCACTACCAGCGACTGTTTGTTACTTTGTCAGGTAAAACCAAAGTTCAATAACATTTTATTAGTTATTTTTACACTTTTTACATCCCAAAGATAAAGTCATATTATGTATTAATAATAAAATACCTTGTTTGGTTCTTATCCTACATTTCCCTCTGTGCAATAATAAAATAAAGTTTGAAGATGTATTGTAAATAATAGAATAAATTTGGGGGAAAATTATTAAGTTATTTTTTTTACATTATAAGATAAGAATATCTTGATTGTATTTTAGCGAGGTAGTTAACGTTAAACTGTCTATTCATATTTCTAATCTTGATCACCCAGAAAACCAATCATAAGTATCAGTTAACAGGTATATATATTTTTTTATTTATTTGAATTCGACAATTCGAATCAATCGTAACTGTAGCATACAACTGAACAAATGAACTGTAACACTTTCGGCAAATGTACAATCGCACGATAGGTGCGTACCGAATAGATGACGATGATCAAACCGATCAATGAATGTTGTGCGACTCATGTCGGACTATAATATAAGGTATTTCTTGTGGCAGCTATTTAAAAAGAATCAAATATTATTTCAGGATACCAAGTTAATAATGATCGCCGTGCGAGTACCTAAAACGTGGAATCTACCAGCCCCTATAAGATATGTTAAAGTTACCACTTTATTTTTCGAAGAAGTTTTGTTGTTGGGACTCTTGAATGGACAGGTATAGTTCTGGTTATATTTTGCTGTTTTTTTTTTATCGAACGTGAAAACGACCATATTACTATGGACGATACTTGAGGACTGACAAAGTCGGGCAAAAATTGTACATAGCAATAAGTTAAAAAGTCTGTATTAAATGAGGATGCCGCTGATATACCTATAATATTTGAGTTAATGTAAACAAGTAAACAATGCCATTTATTGAGTTTCTGGAGTTAGCAAGCTGTTTATTGGTTTAATTCATATAAAACTAGATGGCGCCAGTATATAATAACTATGCAGATAAGCTTAAAAATTATTTACATATGGCTTAAGCAGAAACCTAATAATACAAAAAAAAAAATTTAGAACAAATTTATTTAACTATGTAGAAACAGAACGTAAAAATATAAATGGCAGCCTAGCGCCATCTACAATTCTAAACTGTCCCTGCCTTACCAATCTACAAAAGACAAGTAGGCCATATTCTGTGCGAAAAGAAAATGTATTGATTTCATAATAATTTTGTATTTTAAAATAGAATAAAATGAAAAATACTACCAAATTACTTAACCAATTTTATTGTGTATTTTACTTCATCAGATCTGGCTAGTTGAGCCCAAAGACGGTGTGTCAAAGATGGTGCTACAAACGCCGGCGGGAGTCAGGTGTCTCGACGTGAACGCTTCAAGAAGCCGTATTGCCATTGTGGACGATGCATCCATCTGTCGAGTTTATGCACTGCAAAAGGGAGATTTGTTGTTTGCGGTCAGTATCATTCTCATTGCAACTTATAACTGTCCCGCTGGGCTTGTGTCTGGGGTTTACGCCATAGCCACCACGCGTAAACGGTGGATTAGTGGACTTTACACACTTTTTTTTCATATTATAAGATTATGTTTGACCACAATGGCACCTGATGGTAAGTGGCGATGTAGTCTTAGCTTATAATAAGTAAAAAAATAAAAAACCTCATGAGAAATTTACGGGGGACTCTCAGGTGTTGCCTTACAATGTTTCTTCATCAAAGCAAGTGATACTTAAATTCTAATATGTCGCAATGGGCCAGTTCCCTTGATCTTTCTCCCCAGTCATCCTCTCTCCCGTTCTTGGGTCGCTCGTCTTGTATGTAGTTGGTGTCATCGCTGTTGTGGTGCCGCTCATACTCATTCACCTACCGTCGTGCCACCTGATCGTCTGTTCGTTTGACTGCTTGTAACATATAAAAGCCTGTCGTAATGACATGGACTACATAAAAACTTCCCACATCCCTTTAATTTCAATATTGTTGTCCCATCTCTTCGACAATCCATATTGCAGCATCATGGCAGTGTCGGATTTGCTTTTAAGTAAATCAGGCAATTGCTTAGGGCATCACATCTTAGTAGCACCGAAAACTTATTTGCTGGCACATGTAACTTACAACTATTTAAAAAACTGTGCGTTTTCGAATCAATAGATCGTTGATGTCATGACCATCACCGTTTTTGCTTTTAAAGACCGATACTAGATTACTTTGGATAATGCGCCCATATAGATAGGAATGGATTTGCTTAGAGCATTGATGCGCTTTACCATCTAAGCTTACATCGCCACTTACGGGCAGGATTGTAGTCAAGCATTAACTTATAATATGTAAAAAAAATAGTTTTCATCCTGCACTGCATCTCGATGAAGTATGCTCAAGTACTCCTGAGTTAGTTCTCCTGGTTGACGGCAGCGACGGTGTTTTCGCAGGAGGAGAATGTGTCGTCGGTGTCGTGGCACACGACGTGCGACGATCTCCTCTGTCTGTCGGGCACCGGCGTGTTGTCGATCAAGGCGGGCAGCTTCCCGCCAGCCACACAGCCGCTGCTGGGATCTGTTGTCGGATTTCAGGTATATTTGAATTTAGAATAACAATACACTGTGTTATTTATTTTTTGAATGTTCATGATTGGTCTAGAGGTTAAGATTTTAACCTAGCCTCAATCAAAAATTACTTACC
>DWJZ01003769.1:0-16423 GCA_018249125.1 Asbolis capucinus | reverse complement strand
ATTAAAACGAAAATCAACAAATTATCAAAGTATAAAACAAAATACTTAAATATGTTGAAAGGTTGTAAACTCTTTCGTGAAATTAAGGATGCCAGAGTATGAATTTGTGAATTATGTTGTGTGTTGTAAAGTTTTTTTGTGATTGGTATATTCATTTGTAACATAACAAATTTTAAACAAAAAAATATAAACTATACCAAAATATATATATAGTCCGATTTCTCATCCATAATGTAACGTACATTAATGTCATCTCACGTCACATCCATTCCAAATCACTTTACGTACAATATCACTTTATTTTACGTTAATGTTAAGTCTCTTCAATAACAACATCACTTATGTTCTGACACATGTAAATTTAACCATCACTGTCAACGTCACTGTCAACTGTCAATGTCACCTGACCTGCTAACAGCGTCGATGTTGACGGGCGAGGGCGCGTCCGCGGCGAGGAACTCCTTCCATATCTCCTTGGCGCGCGACGATACGCGCCGGATGGGCAACGCCTTCAGCTCCTGCACTGCCAGCCAGAACCTGGGGGTAGCCACTGACTTGTGAATCCTTACTAATATTATAAATGCGAAGTGCCTCTTTGTGTCTGTTTGTCTGTCTATCTATTACTGAAATGATATTCAGGTGGACTGTCAGAAATTTTCAATACAAATTCCTGCCACTCCTCGACTTCCCTCCTCCCCATCTAATTCCCTATTCCCTTCCCTCTCTGTCCTTATCATTTGCCCTGTCAGCCAGAAACAGCCAATACAAACTCCCACCTACCCGGCTTCGCTCTTTCCCATGTATCTTTCTTTTTCCTATTCCCTCCCGTCTTTGTTCTTAGTATCTCTATGTATCTAACATACCATGTATTATGCAATATGTGTAAAGATGATTCCCTCTTTCAATTCTCCCACTCTCTGCTCCATCTTTCTCCTCACCACCTCTACATATCCAACTAGTAATGTAAACTGACTTGAGGTTCTCCCCGCTGAACTCCTTCCCGAGGAACCGCTCGAAGTGCTCGCGGCCGGGGGGATCCCGGAGCAGCTCGCGCAGGCTGAACGCCCAACGACGCACGCGACGCAACGGCAGCGGCTCCTTGCTGCACACACACACACACACACGTCACAATAAAAAAATCAAGTAAAATACTTTTAAATTGTATTTTTTCCTACAAATTGCCCTCGCTTCGCTTCTGAAGTTTTCCAGTGGTTTCTGCGTTACCACACTAACTTTAACCTACTATCTAACAGGATTAAAGCAGTTTTTTGGGATAAAACATATCCTATAACAATTCTCGAGTTTTAAGCTATGACTTTGCTAAGTTTCATCTAAATCTGTGTAGTGGTTTTTGTGGGTAGCTCGAACAGACAAACGAGACAGGCAATAAATAAAAAAAATGTTTTGGTCTGTATATCGATAACAAAGCCTCCCTGCATCAAAATTAAAAAAAAAATACTTAAATGATCCCGTTACAGTTTTATTATTAGTATGGATTAGTATACATAACTCTCACTTATACTGATATTGAAAAGTTGTTACTGCCCCAAGATATTAGTGTGTTAAACATGTAATGTGGCGGTTTTATACCAAAACTGTGAAATTGTCATCAATATGTTTACAAGATTTGTACGGATGAGAAAAACGGTGTACACAAGCATTGTGTCCATGATGGAACTGTCAAACCATAAAGTACTGACCACTGTTTCTCCTGGTCCCAAAGCTCGGTCGTGTCGCTGATCCAGGGGTTGGGCCACTCTGGCGGCGTGAGGAATGCGTCGTACTCAGCATATTGCTCACAGTACGCTATGAACCTGAAAATACAATAAACAGATCAACTATTAATAAAGTAAATTAGTATATCAGAACTCGTGAGTGAGTGCGATAACAAAGTCGAGTAGTTATAATGACCTACACACGCGTGTCATACAAAGTTTTTCAACATGCTTCTAACGATACTATGGTAGGTACCTAAGGTAGGTTCTCAACTTTAAGTCGAAATCTTTGATAATTAAGCGCGAAATACGCAAATATCGAAACGCCCTCTATGAATGAAGTGTACTGACATCTGTCTAAGTTTCCCACCGCGCGCGTCCCGTCGCTCGGCGCGCGTTCGCAGCGCCGCCAGCTGCCGCCGCGCCGCCTCTATCTGCTGCTCCACGCTGGGGGATTGTGCTGCCGACTGCGAGCACTCTCCTGGAGACATGGGTCTTGGGTCAGTCACGAGAGAAAGCTCTCTGGGGGCGCAAGAGATAGTTCTCTGGGGGTCCGAGACAGTTCTCTGGAGGTGCGAGACACTTTAGAGGGGAGGGGGGGTGAGATAGTTCTCCGGGATTGCGAGAGTTCCCTGAGGCAGCGAGACAGTTCTCTGGGGAAGCAAGGGTTGCAAGTCAGTGCTTAATATGGGCACTTGCTTCCGTGAACGATAACATCGTGAGAAAACCTGTACTCCAAAGAGTTCTCTAAAATTCTCCATAAAGTTCTCAAAGGCGAAGTTTACCAAACCCACTTGGCAGGCGTGGTGGACATTAGCCTGGCTGAGCTGGTCTGTAACCCTCACTCCCGACCCTCCCGTCACAGATACTCGAGCTCAGCAGTGGGATAATGTGGGCCACAGTAATGTATACGGTCTCACCGTTCTCCCGGACCGATCCAGCGCCATCCGCTGCCTTCTGTATAGCCTCCTCGCTGTCCTGGGCGCTCGTGATCGTCACTATTGGATTATTCTGAAATAAATATATATCTATAATTATTTTGACTTTCGAGTATATTGTAGATGTCTTCAAGTCAAGAGTGAATAGGCTTCATCTAACACTACATCGCCGCTTACCATCAGCTGGGATTGTAGTCAAGCATTAACTTATAATATGTAAAATAACCGTTCAGAGCAGGGGCTTTTTTCGATTGTAAGCGATCGAAAAACTTAAGAAGCAGTGGGGGCACTCGGTAGGAGGATGGGAGACCGCTAGTGGCAAAAAAAATCATAAACTCATCCAACGTCAGGCCAGTTTGGAGGCATAAAAACTTCCGGCATTCGAGTTGGCCACTAACCCCTCCACCAATCCGCTTTGGAGCAGCGTGGTGGAGTATGAGGAGAGACCCGTGCTCAGTAGTGGGCCATCGCAGGGTTGAAGCCAAGCCATGTAAAAAAAACTTGACTCTCTCTCTCCACACTCATTCTTCTCTGTCTTCCTATTTCCAGAACCCCTTTCCTCCTTTCCTCTCTCTTACCATCATCTCACGATCCTATCTCATTCCTCCTCCCTACCTCCTTCCCTACTTCTCTTCTCTCTTGCTACTCTCCTCTCACTCCACACTGTCCAACTGACCTTCAAGTTATGCTGCAGCACGATCTCCTGGCACTGCTCCAGCCTCTTGGCCTTCAGCGCATTGATCCTCGACATCTTCTTCGGGTCCAGTTCTGTAGTGTTCACGCAGCCCGGCTGTAAGAAGAAGATATATCTATCTTTTTAGAATATCTTTGTACAACTAAGTCATCTAATTTCTAAATTCTAAATTTAAGTCTACAGTCATCTAATTTCAAATTAAGCATTAGCTTAGTACTAAGGTGATCAGACAACTGCAGACAAACATTAACCGGGTCAGCCAGTAACCCGGTTACTGTTTTGCCATATAAATTATTAACAGCTACTGTTATCCCGTGGGAACAAAACCATTTCATGGGATAAAAAGTATCCTAAGAATCAACACATTGTATAATCTAAAATAATTTCTAAATCAGTTGTTGTTTCAAAGTCACTAAACTAAACTCTTTTAAATTAGACCCAACGATGGAAAACTACAAAATTTTATTGAAATCGGTTAAGCGGTTTCGGAGATGAGAGAGAGAGAGAGCAAACGAAAATAGTGATGGATTTTTATATATAACAAGGTTCCGCCCGAGGCGTCGCCCGCGTGGTATAATGACAAAAAGTAGTCCGTATGTTATTCCACTATAATCTATCCCTGTACCAAATTCCATTCAGATCAGTTTATGCGTGAAGGAGTAACAAACATCAGACTATCCAGTTATCCATTCATCCATATCCGTAATACTAATAGGATGATACTTTTACACCTATAATTTTACACACAGAAGAAAGACTCCTATTCATAACTGAAAAGTATTCCTGGATGAGAATCAAACCGACCTTAATTTACAGGAGTTCTTTACAAACTAGTAGCTGACAGCACATCACCACTCACCATGGGTCTGTGGACATCCCAAAACGCTCTCTCCTGGCTGTCCAGAACTTTCCTCTCTAACTTATCACGCTTCTTGTCCACCTGGAAATTAATACAATATTATAATTAATAATAAGTCTGGATAGAGATCCACTTCTAGTATTTGACAGCGCTGAGCATAAATTGTTTCTCGTAACTGAGGTTACCTATAGCATACAAGCACATGTTCACGTACACGCAAGCACGCACAAGCACACGCCCACGTGCACGCACACGCACACCTACACGCAAGGTCGCGCGCACACATGCACTTAACTGACCTTGCTCTGCGCCTCGGCCTGCATGAAGATGAACTCCCACTTCCTGGAGAACATCTTCTGCAACCGCGCGAGAGACTCCGCCTCGTAGTCCGCCAGCTCCAGCCGAGCCTTGTTCTGCATCGTACGCTTGCACAGGTACACCGCTGGGTATACAAATATAAAACCAATATAGTGTGGTATACAGTATCCATCTTTCTATACATACATCAGCCTTTAAATGCCCACTGGTGGACTTATAGGCCTCTTCTATTTGGTCACTCTGACCTGAGCCTTCAGGATCCAGCGAAGCATGCTCGGTATCTTTTTCAGGGGTTCAAAAAATATCAATGCACGTATAAATGCCACCCCTTGCAGTTAAACCTTAATAACCAGCTGTTTCCTATGCTAAAGGGAACATCTGTTAAGATAGGGTGACAGTAATAATAAACATACAAGGTGTATTAAAATATTTAAAAAAAACTAGCTCTAATTATAAAGCCCTAATACGAAGAAACACACAAAATTTCATAACTGTATTGCTAACCGTTGAGGAGTTTTCTTGCCTCGAGCCATCCTAAACATAGAAGGCAGATCATGCTTATCATAAAAATGTTTTGTCATGTCAGAATTGAAGAAGTGTACAAAATTTCAGGTCCATAGTGTAAGAGGAAGTGGGTCTAAATAAGCTTGCAAGATTTGACCCAAACACTTAAACTAACATACTATTATACAAACATACACTGCAAGTTAAATAAAAGCGTGTTAAAACATTCTCAACATACCATAATCAGTGTTTTCTGGTTCCCATTGATTGGAAGGCCAAAAGTATGGAGTCTGGAACCTGTGGAACAGATAATCCCTAAATAAACAATGTTATTAATTTAGGCAACTAGGTAACCAGACAGTAACACTAAGAGTAAGAAAAATTGGTACCAAGTCAAGATTAAAGGAACTCCTTACAGGATGAAATTATGTTATATTACCTGTAGTAAGTGTTGTCATTCTTGACGGTCAAGCAATGGTCGTCAATGGGAAAGAGGTAGCCGTGCGCGGCCAGCAGATGGGCTATGTGGAGCGCTTCCCAGGTCTCCTCCAGCTGGAGGTAGCGCATCAGCCAGGCCACCAGGTCCGAGCCCGTGAACACCTGCAAATGAGAGCAGGGGGTATAGTGCTAAAAATTTATATCAATGAAAAAATTTTGAACACTAAGAATCAGAATGACCAACCCAACCCAACGCTGGCAAACCAGGGTATCGTGAGAGGCGTCAGAAGCTTGATGGTAGGGCCAGAGGAAGTATTATCATTATTATTAAATCAACATTATTATGGTATTATTATCTCTTTGTGAAGCCCCTTTATCATCATCCTCTTGCTTGGATCAGTCGCGAAATAACTCCAAGTGGAAGCTTGAGAATCAGTTCTCCCTTCTTCTTTCTCCTGTCAATAATTCATCGTCTTCCCCATGCGTGCGGGTCAATCAATTCCTTTCTGACAGGCAACGCGTTAGTGACACTCCAATGACGATGTATTATGAAAAGGTTTGTATATTATAATACATAATAACAGAACACACACCTCATTCAACTATGCATGCATGGATTCTATTCGAAGGTATAAAGTTATTTAATTAGGATGTGTAGTCCGGATAATCACGTATAACTGACCGGGTAATCGAGATTCTTCTGTATACAATAATGTACTTACAGATGGAATCTTGCTCATAAAGCTCTTGACAGTCCGAACGGGTACTCCAGTATTCTCATCCTGCATCTTCTCTATGATGGCCTCCATCTGAAATGATAGAAGCTTAAAACACCCACTCAACTACAGTTGTAACATTATCCTTTATAATAATTAACTCCCTATTAAGTAGGAGTGAGCACAACTTGATTGGTTTACATTAAAACCCACACATTGTTCATCCGCTCCATATAACAATAACTTTCCATATAACTTTAGATAGATAGAAAATTCTCAGTCCCTTGAGTTTCGTTACAAAGAGTTTACATTGTGTTTACACCTAACATACCATTGATGAGCTCATTGGAAGAGTAATCTTTTTACTCAACTGTTCTGTAACCTACTCTGTTCTTAATTCAAGTATGTTTTGTATGTTTGTGCCCTTATAACTTTTTACTTGAGGTACAGATTTTGATGATTCTTTTTATATTCGGAAGCAGCTGCTTGTCATGTAGTCCCATTTAAATTTGCGCAACATCTAATCAGAAATTTTTGAGTTATTCTTCATAATGCATGTGTAAATTTTGACTATTATGAAGTTGTTTTTATATTTTTACTTATCAATGACATTTGAAGTAATTTTTTTATGACGAAAACTACAATTTATTTATCGTTTCACCTTTTTATACACCAAGTAGTTGGGAGATTCTTCTGGTGATGGTATAGTTGACATTAAAGCTTGCACATTTGGCGGGAGAGTGCTTATGATATTCTCTTTTTTATCCTTCTCCTTTTCATTATCTCTGTCCTTGTCTTCCTTTACACATTTTGAGCTCTCTCTGAAATAATTTTTCAAAGTGTTTATTAGTACCTGATTTGTATTAATTTATAAAACATGCAAATTGAAGGTTCTGGACTTGATTCCTGGCTATGGTAGATATTTCTGCCAAAAAAAAGTTTTATGCCTGCCAACTCTAGGAATCTAGAATTCGGAGTCAGGATTGATATGAAACTTGGTACATTATTATGCTGGGTTACAGGATTTGAGCACTCTAGGTTAATTAGGATATATTCTTTAGGTACTTCATATATCATCGTCATTGAAGTGCATGTGTTTTAGTAATATTGCTTCCTGTACATGAAATAAAGTAATCCTCCATTGACATTAGTCACATTAATGGCATCAACAATGCAACGGTGCCACACCAATGCTTTTCTAACAGTCTATCATGGTTTGTGGCATCTACTCTAAGTTTATATTTTGGGGGAAAAGTTCAAAGTGCGAAGATATATTTAAAGCTCACAGTGTGTTTGTGCCATCAGGAAGATATTGAGTACTGATAGTTACAAACCACTATTTAAAAATCTTAAAATATCGACATTTTCTTACCTATACATCTATGAAGTAATTAGTTTTGAATGAACCCTTTTCAAATAAGTATTTAAACAGTTTTGGACACAAAAGAAACTTTCTGCAATTCAATCTAAGACAGTTTTATTAAGTGAAATCATTTATGGCATGGCACATAAAATATATAATAATGTCCCTGTGTTCCTTATTAAAAACAGAAGTCATAAATAAATTTAAAATGGAATCAAAAAAGTTTCTAATTTTCAAGTGCTATTATTCAGTGCATGATTTTTTATGTGACAAGGATGTGTAGATTTATTTTGATATTACTTTGAAATGATTAATTTTTATATAAATTTCGAAATATAATTTATTATTTCGTAGCAAATAATATTTGTATGCCCAGAAGGGTCGACCATAGAGCACATATTTTTATGTATTATTATACCTATGATCACAAATAAAGAAATTTGATTTGATTTGATTTGACCAAAAATGGAGGGAAAAACCAAAAAGAAGAGTCAAGCAAATTTTTTAACTCAAAAAGTGATGGAATATATGTATGATGTTGAAAATACATTCTGCAGTCCAGGAGTAAATCGTGTCCTAGATGCGACTAACATACTATAATGCCTGAATATTTTCAGGATCGAAGTCTTATATATAAACACCAAGGATTTCAAATAGAAAAATGGAGTATAAATATGGAATTAAAAATAATACCTTGAGGGTCCTTGTTGGCTAGCCTTCTGCGCCGGCTTATCTGATGAATTCATTGTAACCATTGTAATAAAATCGTTTTTCACACAATAACTTCGAAATCAATGTTGCTTTCCACACATCTTCCACAAATTTATTTTGTTTCTATTTTACTAAGTTCACTGCATATAAGACTGATATTAAGCACAGGAATGTCGACAGTCACACTTTAATTAACAAGAACACGTACAGTTAAATCTTCACTAGATCAACAAGTAAAACAATACGGTTTTATACGAGACAAAATTGTAAAAAACGATAATTTTTCCACTTCATTGATAGCCCGTTTATCTTTAGTAAGATGGAACCTTCATACTCTCAGCGATTGAACATTTCAAACGAAATACAACTTAATTCAATATAAAGCTAGTTTAATTCATGAATTTTATTAAATCCGAAAACTAGTCAAATCGCACTCCCTCATTTTGAGAAATACGCGAAAACGAAACGTCAAAATTCGCCATTACCCATTCACGAACAGAAGCACACTTTTGTAGTTATCGAAAAGAGATGGCATTTTTGCACGTTTTTTGTACCAGCGAGTGAGAGAAACAGAATATGCGGGGCGAAGTACGTCGTATTAAATAGCTATATAAAGAAGTCGACAAACTGAAACACTTGATTGATGTAATGAGTTCTTTCAATTTAGAAGGGTTATACGTTGAATGAAGCAAGGCGCATGTGTTTACGACTATCGAACGAACCTTTGCCTACCACTATTTTTAGCTCAAGGAAATTGGTTTCCATATTTGAAATATTGGAACCGACATTGTAACTGTTTGTACAGGATACAAGAAAAATTGTAAGAAATTAATCATCATTGACATATCTGCACAACTAGGTACTCATAGCTTATGTATGGATTTTAAACTTGGTTGGACTATGTCGCAGAAATCTTTTGCGTTCAGGCAAATTCTTTTTCAGTTCGAAAAATAATTTAAGTCCTTAGAAATTTAAAAAAATACTTAAGTGATCAATGATGTTAATTTTGTTAAAGCTGCAAATAAACAAAATACTGCTATAAAAGCCGGTTACATACAGTAGCTACTTTTGTACCAATATTTCCATGAAGTGGGGGTCGTCTAGAGAAATTTATTTAATACATAAGTACAATTAACTGTACTTGGGTTAAGTTTTCCTGAAAATATTGGGAGAAACATCGACATTTGTTTTTAAAGAGAATTTTATTTTATTCACTTAGTACCTTAACAAATTTTGCTAGTGGAACTAGGTTCTACAAGCGTTTGTCGTCCGGTACGGCAACTTATTTTGATTGTAAGCAATCTAGTGGCAAAATTTTCATGAGCTCTTCCAATCTTCGGAGGGCACGTAAGGCCGTCGGATCCGGTTGTTATTAATAGCCCAATAATGAGCACGAGCTCATAACTGAAGAGGCCTAGAGTATACTCCACAACATTGCTCCAGTGCGAATTGGTGGAGGCGTTAGTGGCCAACCCTAGTGTTGGAAGTTTTTATGCTGCCCGAAAACCGACATGGGTAACGACTCCTACCTTACGATAACAGTTAAGACCGGGCTTAGGTGCTCTGCAGAGCACGAAAGCGCTCAGGAATTGTTAGCACTCCAGCCACTCATCCTCCTACAGACCACTCCCAGATGCGCCCATCTAATGGCTAAGAATGTCTTGGTTTTGATTTTACTTCGAACCTATTATAATACAACTGCAATCGTCACAAAATAAATCATTGCTATTGACTTAGTTACAGGCTCTATAATTATATCGGGCGAAACAAATCGTTTCCAATACAAAATTACTATTTTTTCTATCTTATATTGGCTATTTACATACGTGATTTCTACCTTTCTACACTACCATAGTTGTTTATGAAGTATAAATAAATAATCTTCCTTATATATGTATGAAAACGCCGCAAAGTCATTACCGGCTGGTATGCCATAAGGCTCGCTATGTTCTTTCCACCAAATTTAAACCAAATGGTAGGTACTCTTGCTTATTGGTAAGATATTCTGCTAGCCTGGCTAGCAACTAGACTCTAAGTCGACAATGAAATGTTTTAAGGGCAATGATATTATAACCACAGACACATTATTCTCTTATACTTTATATTTACTTATTATACTTCGTATACTGTGGAATCTTGCCGGCCCTCCGTCATACTTATAATATAATCTATCTTTATACATAAACACGGCTGTTTGTTTGTCCATTTTGTACTTAATTATCTGATAAAGCTTTTGGTTACAAAATGATATTGATCAGACACATACATATTGGCTTCTGGCAAAAGAACTCTTCAAGATTTAACAGGACACGTACGAAATATTTTACAAACACACAACACCAATAACCCAGTCCAAACCGGGTACTGCTAGCATCTACATATATATATGTAAGATAATCTTTGTTTGTTTATTTGTCCTTTATAGACTGAAAGAAGAGTAGGAAGAGGAGTGAGAGAGGTGAAAGAGGAGTAGGCTAAATGATAGATCACTGATGTTTTTAGCAATTTTGATACTTATAGGTTATAGGTATAAAATTTATTATTATACTATGGAAAAGGTTTTGGTAGCAAAATGATATCGATCGGACGCATAATTAATAAGTCGATACGTAGCAAAGCAAGCCGGGTACAGGTAGTATGAAAGTTATATTAATGAAATTTATATTTATTAGTTTAGAAGCTATGTTATTGAGTTGTTGGTTTATTTGAGATTCGTTATTTACAATGTACTTTTTAGCCTGACGGCGCAACAACAAGCGACGGCGCCCTTAGTTTTAGTTCTTATCAATTGTTAGTCATTACCTATCAACTGACATCTTTGACAGGTGACGTAACACCGAACGCTGGGGCGGCGACCATTAGACTTCAGTTGACTTTAAGCGGTGAAGAGGTTAGGTTGTGGCGCGTGCGGCCCACGTGTTCGAGTGGAACGTCTGTCTTAATCGTAATTAATCTAAGCAATCCTTGAATCCCGATCTCCTCGTCCGGTTATCCACGCTAGACATGGATACGTCGCGAGAAGACCTAGAGGAGCCTTTAAGCCAATTTATGTGCAAATTGGGTGCAGACGGGGGCAACTGTTTCTCTCTCCTCCTCCAGCTCTCCCCCACCTCCCCCTTAGTACGGAAAATATACATTTATTTTTGTTATCGAGGGGAAAACCTTCAAAAGGTGCCCTTTTGGGAGAAGTACCGAGGTATATGGGATTTTAACCATTAAAACCCCCCCCTGGCCTGCCTCTGCGCTTTGTAAAGACTCCGGGATCTCACAAGGGGAACACGAGCGGAGACCGAGGATATATCTATAGCCTATATATAGACTGTACATTAAAAAAAACTTAATTCTACATCGAAATGAAAACGTAATCATTGTGGACAAAATATACGATATTAAAATCACTCATCAGATGTCGCTCAAATTTAAATGACATGACACGCACCAGGCTTTGAAATGAAACGTGAAATTCGTTACTCATAGTACTATGAGTTGAATGAAAGTAAAAATATATTACAGTTGAATTAACTACCCCTACCCTTATTTACTTCGATTAAAAACCACATTAAAATCCTCAAATTGGCTTCCTTACTACTGTTTAATGTGTGTACGACATTTAAAAACAGGATCAATTCTTATGTCACTTTTTATCAATAACCTATCCTTTACCGGATAGAAAGGCGTCAGGAAAATAATTTTGAGAGGTTTGACGCACAAAATAACAGACACGGCTGATTTTAATTATTTGCCGTGACTGAGCTTATGGAGCTTATGTTTCCGCGCTTCGGAGAGCACGTCACGCCGTCTACGGTTGGTATAGTTAGATTTAAATCGTTAAGCCGTGTCTGAGGTCTTTCGGTGGCATTGTACTTGTGACACTCGGGTTGGTCACCACCAATCCGCATTGGAGGAGCGGGTTGGATTATGCTGTAGGACTTCCAGTATGAGCTGGGCTATTAACGGGTGAAGTCCAAGCTTAAGCATTCTATATTGCAATAATTTCTCTTAGAACTCTATATATCCCGGGTGCCATGGACGTCATTAAAAATCCAAACGATATATATTACGTGGAAAGCGGACGGAAATTGAACCCGCGATTTTTCACACTTTGCAGGTCACTATATTCGGTTCAAATTCGATCTGAAATGTTTTATAACAAACCGTTGCCTAGCAACCTGTGACAAACAGCAGAATTAAACTTTCTGTTTTATCAGTTGTTAACTCTTTTGTACCATTATATACATATATGTATATCTTTAGAAACTTTTACTTGTAAATCTTGCTATTTGCTTGGTGTGAAATGTATAAAGTATATTAAAATGTAAATCAATAAATTATAGATGTATAAAACAAAATACTTCAATATGTTGAAAGGTTGTTAACTCCTTCATAATTTAAGGATGTCAGAGTTTGAATTTGTGAATGATGTTGTGTTGTATTTTTGTGTGACTGGTTTATTTGTAGTTTGTACTTGTTTGATCAATACTTGGTGTAAATACGAGTACTAATTTAAAAAAATAAAATGAGTAGTTTAATGGAAAAAACCTCGTTTATGTCAGATGGTGAAAACTGTACGAAACAATTTTTTATGGTTTTGTCATATTTATTTCGAATGAAAAGTGCCTTTCCACTCTTCTCTCAATGTAACGATTTTGATGATTTTTTAAATTCAAAAACCGATGTTTGCCTTGTGGTATTCTTTAAACTTGAGCGACATGTGTCGCGTTTATTGCGTATTTTATCGAGTTTGACTACATTTTATTAGTTGTCCATTTCCTCCACTGTTCCAATCTGTAGTCAAGTCATTTCTACACATTATGAACCGTATAGTCGAACAGATAATAATATAATGTCGCTTGCTACGAAGTTTATTCCGTGTTCCTAAGGTCATTTACTTTCAAATCACGAGGCCGCCCGCTACATGCCACCCTTTCCTTGCCAATGCAAGCCACAGAGCAATGAAGAACAGAGAATGCACAAGCTTTTTGTTGAAGACCTCTTTAAGTTAAACTTTTCGATGTCTAAAATTATTTGGAGTCTGTGACCATGACAACAGTTTGGCAAATTTACTGCAGAAGCTGTGATAGTGATAATTCAAATAGCATAAATCGAATAATTCTTCGATTGTTTTGACGAAAAACTAAAAAAAAAAACTCGTTTCGCCTTTTCTTAACACCACACTTAGAAAGGTATTTTTTTACATCTTTTTTAATGCTTGATTTCAACCTGACGTGGCGATGTAGTGTTTTTATGTTCGAAGCAGACAAACAAGCAGACTATAGGATGAGAAGAAGAAGAACTCTATATTTCAAGTCCCCTACCGAAACACTAGTGGCTTTCGACAGGCCCTGTGCCCATTTCTTATCCCCAATTAGGTAATTACAAATTTTCTGAAGATAAAAAAGGATATAATTATCTGTATATTTCATCTATACTCTGTATAATTTAATATACAATTCTCTGTCAGTATATCTACTCTGTGATTTATAATTTGTGCAGGAATGTTCATTATCTAAGCATAACAAAATTGTACACTGCATTACGCTCATAACGAAAGTGTTTTTTTTTGCCTACAGACATATTGACAGGAATATTCATAAAAAATACTGCATCGCATTGTTTTGGACACGTAGTGTTTTATTTTTGAAATTAACTGAATGAAACCCAAAACTGTCTCATTGCAGGACTCGTGTCTGACCTTATAGGGACACAGGCAGTCCACCACGCTGGTCAAGTGCTGATTCTAGACCTCCATGGGGAATTCTCAGATTTCTTCACGATGTATTCCTTCACCAAATCAAGGTTTATTTGTGGTATGCACATACGCTTTGAAATTGTTAATTCAATATTGGAAATGTTTAAAAAAGCGAGGCCTTCCTAGCGCAAGGGTCTCTTCTCATAGGAGGCCTGGGTCATACTCCACGGTGCTCCAATGCGGTGGAGGGGTTAATGACCAATCTGAGTTTAAAGTGTTATTTGAAGAGCTCCAACGTGGCATAACGGTTGCTGTCAAACAGTAACAACCGAGACCGAAGGCTTTATGTACTCTCCGAGGCACGGAGGCGCTCATAATTTTTTTCCTAGTAGTCACCCCATTCTGCTACCGTCCGCGCCCGCTGTTGCTTCGATTCGATCGCTTATAATCGAAACAAGTCGCCGGGCTATGAACGCGTCAACAGATATGTTACACAAAAATACAGAAAAAAAATTATTTTGGTTTTAGTAAGTTTCCTTAAAAGTAACCTCGATTAATCACGCTCATTATCCTACCCACAATAATTAGTCTGTGGCGAGACGCCGTTTATATTATTCACATGGAATATGTGATCGGAATATCGAGTTTTGTAGAAATTCTTTGCAATGGCAGTGAGTTATACATTTCATTTTATTCAAAGTTGATTTTATAGAATCTTCTAGATTTTTTTCGTGACAGTGGGGAGCAGAACGCGTGGAACAGATTTCATTCCCTATTTCAAACCCCACATGTCTTTTCACAAATGCCAGAATATAATTATATTCATTAAAATCAAGCGCAGAGATACATTTTTGGAGTTATATTTCTTTTGGCTCGTTAGGAAAATATGATGTGAGTTAATTTGTACGATGCACACGCACACTGTCACGATTTTATTTTACTAAAATTTATTTGGTTTTTTCTACAAACTAAAGATAAAATTTTTAGAAATATTTTTATCTTGTTACGTCATAGAAGTAAAAATTCATACGGATACTACATACATACTTTCCTACTTACTAAGTATAAGTATACACATACTTTTTTTATAGTTTATGGCTTTGAATGGATAATTCCAACTTGCATGTCCTATTTCAAGTTTTTTTCGCTATTAAATTAAGCCTGTATTCCTTAAGTCTTAGTCTGTCTCTGTGACAATTTTCTTCAAAAGTTCTTTATAGTTTAATTGTGAAAGCGTAACAGACAGAGATATTTTATGATAATAGTTTGTGTTTTCTTATACAGACAAACTTTCTGTTTTACTGTTCCTATGAGGTCATTGTCACCTATTAAATAAGGCATGAAACCGCCAATAAGGTGGTCAAATAAATAATGGTAGGTAGATATGACTTGTAATACACTTGTATCTATAATACATTTTTTACAAGCTTTTATTCAACTTGCAGTGTATGTTTGTATATTAGTATATTTGTTTGATACGAGACAAATCTTGCAAGCTGAATTAGACCCACTTCCTCTTACACTACGGAGCTGAAATTTTACATAGTTTTCATCCTGATGACAATGCATTTTTATAACAGATATGAGCTGATATGATGTTTAGAATTGGCTCCAGGCAAGGCAACTTCTGAACTGTTAACGGTTCCTTAACGGTTATAGTTATAAAACCGTGTATTTCTTTGTATTATGGACCTATAATTAAAGTTATTTTAAATATTTTTAATGAGCCTTGTTTTACATATTATAAATGAATGCCTGACTACAATCCCACCTGATGGTAAGTGGCTATGTAATCTTAGATGGTCAAGCGCATTAACTTAGAAACCTACTCACACTTGTCTTAAACACAACTACATTATACTTGAGCAGAAACGCAGACGCTGGTAACTTATTCCAATCCTTTGCATTTTGCCGTCCGTCTTGAAGCGGTATGTTATTGGTGTATCTGGGATAAGTTAGTATCTATTGTTACTGTTGTTGTTTCTTTCGCCGTTTCTTCTCCTCATTATTATACAAATATTCTGAAACGGAGGTGGATTCTAAAAAATGACATTCATAAGAATATTGTAATACCTACATGAAATATATTATTTCACTTTGACTACAGATTCCGGTTGTTTTACTATATTCTGCTTCTTTTCTTTCTTTCTCTTCCCCAGCCTGCGCGTCTACCACTTTCTGCATTATAGACGATCCAGCATGGCCTTACTAATGTCCATGTAGCGACCGGTCAGCTCGTTTCCCTGTTTAAAACATGATAAAACAAGGTCCCTTCGCAACGTCTGTTGGTCGGTCTGTTTGCGATAAAATAATAATAAATAAATAATAAATAAATATCTTTGGACAACTCACACACGGCCATCTGAACCCAAACTAAGCGTCAACTTGTACTATGGTGATAAGATAACTGATAAACATACATATATACTTTTAAATACATACTTAAATAGATATTTCTATTACACACCCAGACACACA
>DWJZ01003768.1:0-16424 GCA_018249125.1 Asbolis capucinus | reverse complement strand
GGCCATGATTTCTAAGATGTTGGACGCACTAACTTAGTAATATACTTATTCACTCTTTACACTACAGGGTCGTTTTACACTGGTACAAATAGATACATGAAATGTGTTTGTGAAACGTATTAAAACACATTTTTCTACAATAGCCTCCTATAATCCAGTGTCATGGCCTTAAACATGAAATTGTATACATATCAAAAACCCTTTGTAATTGACAAAGATACCTTAAAGCACCAGACAATGTATTGTAAAGATTAACAATTTATTTCGTACATGCCGTACCAGCTCGCTCTTAATCAATCTTCCGAATAAAAGAAGAATACAACACATGTTTAATGAATCCATAACTTATAATTTTTAACATAGACTGACGGTATCGTTCAACTGAAAACAACATTTTGATTATACGAAAAAAAATATTACAGTATTAGATAAAAGATGATTTTAATTTTGTACATAATTCGTTTTTACCAATACCTATTAGAGTAACATGGTTAAATAATCAGGGCCCCCATTAGTTAGGCTTCCTTGCTCAATAGTGCGTTATCAATGGCCAGTAACCAGCTTAAAAGAAAATCACCAAACCTGAGTGTCGGAATTTTTTAAGTGGAATTTTTTAAGTTTAACTGGAATCGACGTCTTTACGTGCCCTCTGAAGCACGGAAGCGCACACGAATATTTTAGCACTTCATGTCCACGGCTCCTATTGTTTAACTCCGCCGATCACTTGCAACCGACACACGTCACCACGACATGAACTGCCCGACCACCCAAGTGGAAGGATTCAGTCTAAAACTAGGTAGCGATGTGTCGATTAGCCGGTAACGCCGACTATCCGGCCCATATTGCAGTCGGTGACTAGTCTGTACTTCTCAGTTCTATTTACGTATTTCTCAATTATATTGCCCTAATTTACATTATAAAATGTTTTAGATTAATTAAAATGAAAACATAAATATACAGTCAAAGTTTTGACATTTGACGTATGTAGGGAGAATAACATTATGTTAAAACATAAAACCTTGTTTGTTTATTGATATATTCATTTTTACAATATATCTTATATCTTTTGAAAAGCAAGGCAAAGCAACGTTACTTTTAGTAATGTTTTTTATAAAATAAATTGTTCCTAAAATAATTCCTGAAACAGTGATCGGCTCGTCCGACTAGTAGGCGCCTAGTCGGCTAGTCGACCAAAGTCTTAGTCGGCACATCTCTAAATGTAAGCTACTGGGTGGTTGTTGTTGTCATTTTGGTAATATTAAAATAAATCGTTACACGTTAGCCCATATTTTTTTAGATACTCTCTGCTTTAAATGTCCCAATACTTTTGTCTTATGTAGAATTAAAATATGTACTTATAAAAAATATGTAAAGCTAATTAACTATGGTTAAGTATTAAGTATGGCTTCATTAAACAGAATGTTTATACGTTGCTTCGAAAATAATTAAGCGGTATACATGTACTTATATGTACACAAGAAGCATATAAATACCTATGTAACATGAAAAATGCACCGACTAATACGATGAAAACTGTAAGTTAGGAATTTTTGGGTTAGAGACTCAGAGAATCGTTGAATATCTATTGTTTATTGTATTTTTATTATTTATCATGCCATCTTAGTTTTTCATTGGAACAAATTTAGATGGCGGTCTTACTAATGACCAAGGAACTAAACATGCAGCATAATAGCTCCACGTTTTTTGGAGAAACACTTCAACTTCACCTAATGAAGCTATTCATTCAAGGAGAGAGAGATGTAATGAGATAAAATGTGAAAGAAAGTGCGAAAGCACTTAATGGCACTATCAGAGTGAGGAGAAAAGAACTCACAAGAGCAAAGCATTGTGGTTAATTATTTATTCCTGTTAAATAATAATACAAAAGCAAGCTTACAGTAAACCATCTTATCAGTTACATTTAACAAAAGTAACATTTTTATAATATTCAAAAGTAACATTAAACTATAGTGAAGTGTTTACTACGTACATGAAGTGTTTGCTATATACGTGAAGTGTTTGAATATACGTGAAAGTGCGGTAAACAAACAACATACAAATGAATGGCGTTCCCGCGATGCGGACTGCCGCGATGAAGCTCACGCCGCGACTACTCGCGGATAACGTGCCCCTATAATCATAACCTTTGGATCCGATAGGCTCTGTTCACACCAACTACTAAGATTTATAAGAACTAGATCCTGCCTACGGTTCAAATTCAATAGTAATTCAATTTGAAACTAACTTGTCATTAACAGTATTGTAATTGCCGAACGTCAGTGTATCAAATACATGATAGTGTGTGTAATTTTATACATATCTAATGCATTTCTACGTGATATAGTAGCTTTCTGAACTCCTTCTCCTTGGAAACTTGAACTGTGCCAAATTTCATAATCCTTTTTCCGAGTAATTTTTGTATGAAGGGATATAAAGTTTTTGCTTCAAATATCCACAGGTATATAGATTTTTAATTAACAGCCCAATTATGTATCTAAGACGTGAGGAATGGGTTCCATTCCCGTCCGTCAAACATTTATGAGGCAGATAATGTTTGTTTCCGGTTTATGGTTGTTATGTTGCACATGTGTTATCTATGGCATTCAACAGAGGCAATTCTACTGCAGAAGTATTATTGTGTGAAGGTTGATTTATTTAAAAGCAACTTATATGCTTAAGAGGCCTATGTCCGGCAGTTCACAACCAAAGGATGATGATGATGTGCGCTTGACCAGCCTTAAGGCAACAACGGAACCCAGAATTTCTCACGGCCTAATTCCATGGTAGTCTTCTGATTTGTACAAAACAGACTTAAGCCCATTCGACTACGAGGAAGAAGCTCATTGAGAATCGAAGGTATCGACGAATATAACAGTCTAAGAAATTCGTGACTGAGCATAACATTTCTCATATCCGTAATCAAGTAATTTCTTATTAAACCTGACGACTATCAAGTCGATTTCACGAAGCTGTATATCAAAAAAATTTAACGCAGTATTGTGTACGCTGCCCAATGGCATGCGGAACCTAAGTCGTATACGAGTGTCCCGGTTCGACTCTTATTCTTACTTCTTATGACCTAGACTCATGCCAGACTAGCAGTATTTTAAGAACTCATGTGTCATATTTTATAGTCCAGTTATTTTTAGATCTTTAATCGGTGGTACAAATATCGACCGTAACTCGTTCGGAACCATTCGGATATCTAAATATCAGGTTAATATAATCCGCAAGTATACATAATCGTATATCCTAGCTACTGACTTATAAATAATGTGTAATACGAACCCACTCATAGCGCAAGGCCGGCTGTGTCGATCTAAGTGATCGAGTGATTTAACTAAGGGTGGTTGACAGGTGATAGTTATAGGTATTTTTTCCGTACATTGGAGGGCACATAAAAGTGTTGGGGTATGTTATTATTATCACATACAAGTCTGCTACGAATTTCATTGGAATATTGTCGGTGTTTCTGGGGTCAGATGATGCGTTAACTAATGCCAGTGGCTTCAGCGATGTAGTGCTTTCGTTGTTTCTTTGTCTTCGTTTCGTTTCTTTGGTTTCGTTGTCTTCCCCCGCGCGCCGGTATGTTACTTCCTCCCTGGCAGGCAACACGTTAAGGACACCCCAGTCTGGTGTTGTTAATGTCCATGAGCAGCATCAGGTGAACCAACAGCTCGTTTGCCTGCTTATAACAAAAAATAACTAAAAATGTTCCCTCTCTGGGATGAATGAATATATTGGCGAAATTTTAAGGGTTTCGAATTTACTACGAGACCTTAATAGGCATTGAATCTTGGCATAAGCGGTTAAATAATACGATTGGTTTTTTTAATTAACCAGCTAAGTAAGTTGATTGTATTAGATTTGTAAGTATTGTTATTTGAGAGTTAACTACATTTTAAAGAATTAAAGTATTAAGTTCATATTTTATTACAGTGAAAAAAGCTTTGCCATCATTCTATACAACACTTTTTGTCCATGTTAACACAAATTTCCTTCCTAATTCGAAATACGACTTGTACACAGTTGTTTCAAAATCGATTGTAAACATAAATTGCAACGAAAAAAGACAAAGCTTTTGACCACCCATTACGTTGTAGCAACATCTGCATCTCTTTCGGACTCATAACGCGGGTATATATCCGTTTCGTATCTAAGCGTAATGTTTGTCTATTAATATCATTGCTGTTTTGGGGTGGTCTTGTTAGTTTTTTTTAATCTCCACATTGAGTAGTACAGCACGAGTTTAGTAATTTATTTCTGGATATATCGTACGTTTTTAAAATATATTAGAGAGGTTTGATTTCAAAATTAAGTTTTCTTACTTAGGGTCTCTTAATTGTTTTATGAGGTTGTTAAAATGATAATTGACAATTTGTTTAGGTGCATGAATAAAAATCATTTAGAAAATACAACTGTAGAAAAAGATTGCATACGTAGATATTAAACTTGTATCATATAAAACTGATCTAATTTATATAATATACTGGCTGAACCCAGTGCAATTTGCAACTCATCAACCATGTGTCCAATCGATATAATATTGCTACCAAAACTCTTTCCAGAAAATTCTGAACGAAGTTGCTAAAGATTCTTCTTCCATTCTTCTACCATTTCAGAGTCTATAGAAGACAAAAAAACTCACAAAAAACAGTTATTTATATATATATATATATATATATATAGGTAAATATATATGTTAGTGCAGTCCTATAACAGTTGTTAATAACAATTTGTAGGGTATTTTTTATAACCAAGAAAATGACACGCAAACAAGAACAGTATTAAACATAAGTATGAGGAATTTTGCGTGCGGTGAATGAAGAGTTTGTAACGTTCTGAAGTTTGAACAAGTCTCATTCTCCGACTGCCCTAACTTTGATAATTATGTACCACTAGTACCGATTGAACCTTGTTATATTTATGAGCTCATGGTTAGCTCTGCTACTTGTGGCCAACTAATATAAATGCTGGTGAATGTGACCACGAAAAATTTTATTTATTTTTCATTTTTAAAATTAATTAAATAATTAATTCATTTGATAATATTTTAATTTTGTATCTGATGAATATAATCCAATTTTGAACACGTTGAATATTACTATTACTGGTGACTAACTGTGGTCTATAGTTTGATTCCCATGGTCTGTGATTTTGAGCCGTTCTGTGAATTTCTTCCTAGGGTATATCATTGTCTGTGCCAATCTTAAGGTCTTAGGCAACTTAATAAATTTATAATTAAGAATAATATATCCTTGGCGAAAGCACGTTCATAGATGTATGAGAATCTGTGCTACAATGAACTGCCGCTGAGAGATGGTCTTTAGATCACATAGTGGGACACCGACTTTGAAGTTCATTAGTGCCGTCTGGTCAAATGGTTCTAGGCGGATGAACAACTATAGCTTCTTGACCAGGTCAGTGTGGGCAAATTAGAGAAAGCATATGTCCAGCAGTGGTCGTTTAAATCTATCAAATGGTGATATGAAGATACTATCTAAATATAATTTCGTATATAAATACTTTGTTTTTAAAATACAAATAGACTTTCAATAATTCACCCAAACTACTAGGGATACATAAATTACCTGTTACAATTTAATCGCGCAGATTATTTTAATAGCTTGCCCGTTAATTTGAATACTCTGCGATAGTCATTTTGCATTACAGCCGCATTAGCCATTAACGGGGAATCAGATTAAAGGAATGAGGTCGCTGGTAATGCACCAGTATTTTTACACTGGTTATTATTGCCTGAAACGCTATACAACGATTAACGGGGCGTCAGAACTTTAAAGGAAAATATGCAGGTGATAGCTGAAGGTTGCGGCGCCCTGTAATCATAGACTTTCTGCATTTAAAATAGTTTTGCGCTTTATGTAGTTTGGAATGTCTTTTGGCGACCGACATGAATAAACTGGGGACTTATGTATGTCTATAAGTGACGAAGTAACGTGACGGAGTCTTACTTGATGAAAGTACATAATACATTTTGTACCACAAGAAGTCACTAGAGGCGCATTTACTAGCAGGTTGAGAGTAGGCTTCTGCTTAAAGACGGTAAATTTTTGGGGCTATTTTTTGTCTAGTTTCTAAAAAGATTACAATAGTTTTCTGATGCCTTACAGATCCGTCTACGATACATTTGTGAAGACATTTCCGTCACTTCAAATGACATTCATTTGTACATTCAACGGTCCAGCAAACGTCCATATTCTACAGCAACTCATCCACTACTGACAGTCCGCTATTGACAGTCACTCATCCACTTTTAACGATATAAACCGCTGGGCTGTTAGCGCTATGATGTACAAATGGGGATACCTAATGAGATGTTAGACATTGGGTAGGCCATTATCCCCCCCACTGATCTGCACTGGAGCAGCATGATAGAATATGCTCTAGACCTAATCAGTCCCGAGAAATGTGCTCCATAGTGGGACATTAATAGAATGAGACGAAATTCGACAATGAGATCATATCACGTCGCCCTTAAATTAAATGGAAATACGAATAACAGGTGAGCTTGAAAATAGCCAGTCTGTATTTAGCCCAATGATATTATATAATAACTGCAAAAGTCCAACTCCTGTGTAAAGCTGAATACAGTTCTTTGTCTCGAGTTAATTAACTTTATTCAAAAGGCTCGTAAGTAATGAATAACCGTCGAGTTATTTTAACACCGGCCCTCGACAGGATTGTTCTGAAATTGCAATGAATTGTTAATCTATTTATGATCACTTTAAACGATTACGCACTCATACCCAGTATTTCCTGTGGGTCGCTTGGATGACACATTACTAATGACATGCAATGCCCGAGAACAAATATTTATCTGTCAAATCTACCTTGCCTGGGTATCGAACTGGGCTCACGTCGCCTCTCTAATATACAACGCTGTCTCAGTGTGGATTGGTAGACTTTACACAACTTGGAGAACTTTATGGGAAAGAAGAGTGCTGGTGTCCTCACGATGTTTTGCATCCATATAAATGATAGTTAATCTTTCCCTCGTGGCTTTTCAACGGGTACAAACCGTCCGTCTTTTGGTATTTATACTACGTACCGTCTTACCGTACGGTATACCGTTTGGTATTTATACTACGTACCGTCTTTTGGTATTTATACTATTCATTCTCTCCAGTCGCTTCAATGGTTCTGAAATTGAAAATGTACATTCAGCTATTATGCACCTTAGCACAGGCTGGTACGGGCATGAAGCGGTGCTCGTACGTACTACAGTGTTTAACTAGATTGTACAAACGATGCAGTTTTGCTTAATTAGCCCTTTGGTACCAGGAACACTTGTCACACCGTTGACGGTCAACTTTTGAAGTGTTTCGGTGGCAAATTTAATTTATGAACTATTAAATCCGACAAAAAGATACGTGTTTGTTTGACCCATCTGTTGGTGAGTCTATCTGCAGCTATGAAACAAAGGGCTGAATATGTTATATTAAAAAATATGTTATGCAATTAGAAGTGTTATTACTCAAAAAATTCTGCCCAGCTGTTCTATCAAATCATTAGGCCTTGTCTGGTTGATATATACATATGTAGGAGGTTATTACATATATTTTTGAAACAGTTTATATTACATGGTATTACTAAAGTTACAATGATAATGTGGTCAAGTCGAATATAACCTGACTTTGAACCAGTTCCTCTCTCCGTAAGTGAGTACGTGAATTAATCCAGATCTAATAAAAACAAGTTTTATTTCAAATATTTAAAAACACAAGCTTTAATTACAGAGCCCTAATACGGAAATCATAAAAAAATTCATAACCGTATTTTTAACCGTTAAGGAGTTCCCTTATCTGGAGCCAATCTTGAGTATAGTAGCGGCTCATTCCTATCATAAAAATGCATTGTTGTCGGAAGAGGAGCAGTATGCAAAATTTCAGAGCGTCTTCCAACAATCTTTATTGAGCATTGTGGTAGAAAAATCTCTTGTGGTGGAAGAGACTGAAGAGAAACACGTGGTTGCCAGCAAACCATCACAATTAATGCCACATCCTCAAAAAATTTACAAAATTTAAGATTGAGTAGGTAAGATCTCGCTTTAAAAAACCACTGAACGTGGGACCGCGGCATTAGAGCTCGTGAATGCCTTTGTTAAATTTTCTACAGAAATATAAACCCAAATTGCATTAAGCTGCCTCAAACTATGTAGATTTTAGTTCGGCTCTGTTTATTTCATGGTCTCTGTTTATTTCTCTTTTATATTTGAAATCACTCCAGCTAGCTACTAGCCTCTTGCTAAAGTCAGACGCTAAACGATAAGAGTTCTGGGGGCTTGAAAGCTCCCCCCTGAGAGTTACTTGGGCATGGATGTCACGGTAAAATTAAAAATGTAAAAAAAAAAATTTATTTGTTTCATAATAAGTAAATACAAAATTTCATAGTCTTTTCGAAACAAACCATAAAAAATAAATAAATCAATATCTCGGGAAAACTCACACACGGCCATCTGACCCCAAAGCGTGTACCATGTTGAACAGACAAGAGATAAACATACATATATATTTTTAAATACATACTTATATAGATATTACCCCTAGTCTATTTTACCCCTAATTTCATCATCAAAGTGAAATAGTAACAGATAGACAAAGTTACTCTCCCACTTAATAATAAGAATTTCTCTGGATGCTTAGTACATATCAATAATTATTTGACTTTTATAAGTTAGCTTGTACATTTCTAAAGTGAGTCTTGTAAGTTAACATTACATCCTTTAGGTCGGGTTTAATGAACTATTAAATACCTAAATATACAATCGTTATCCTCAATAAATACCAATATATAATGCAGCCACCATAAACAGGTAAATCTAACTTATTAGAGTTTTACGAGGATATAAAAATATGAGTTAATTACCTAAGCATGAGCCAAGTTGGCACACAATTCCATGAACTACGACCGTTCAACTCAAACCTGATGTTTACATAATTAATGATACGACACGGCGAGTTGTTCGTCGTCTGGCAGCTTCGTCACCGTGCATTTTTGATGCTTTAAGCAGACAAACAAGAAGACCTGATGGTAGGTGATCACCATCGCCAATGGACATTACCAACACACGGAGGTGCCAGTAAAAAGGAAGTAAAAATTCACATTTTCCTATAGCAAGTCGGGGGAAGAAGAAAGAAATGAAACTGTGTTGAGCACACCAATGTCAGGTGTCGTCAAAATCAGGTGGTTTCTGTTATTATTAATTAAAATATAACATGTAACGCCATCTAGTAAGGATTGGTATTGTATCGACTGTGAGTGTTGAACTGTGACAAGTGACTGACATATGAATGAACTAGCTTCCGCCGCGGGGAATACTTTGGGCTAACGCTAACTTTAACGCGCGACTTCGTTTCCGTCATACATGATTTTTGCGAAACTTTTAACCTTTTACGCAGGGTACGCAGCAGAAGCTCTCAATAAGAAAAAACCTCCAATTTTGAAACGTTATTCATTGCTGCTCCGCTCCTATTAGTATTAGAGTGACGATATTCATATACATATATAGCCTTCCTATATATATCCTACAGCCTTCTTTAATGAATGGGCTATCTAACACTGAAAAAAATATTCAAATCGAATTCGTAATTCCTGAGATTAGCACGTTCCAGCAAACAAAGGAATTCTTCAGCTTTATAATATTAGTATAGATTAATAAATTCACTTTGTCACTCTCACGTATAACGTTGTTTCATTAATAGTTTCTTAGCCAAGATAACTTATTGAATATAAAAAAGGGTCAAAGATGACCCTAAACGGAATCCAAATCATTGAAATATATTTCTAGGAAGGACTACAGCAGATGAATCGGAAGTAGGATGATTAAAGGATGACAAAACGAAGATTCAGTAGTGCAATATCGCAACAGATTTCAAGCAACATACTTTCTTTCTTTATATTAGTACCACCCATGCCATACGACAGGCAAGCAAGCTACAGGGTGACCAGTCGGCAAGTTCATGACACTTGCTTTGGCAAATTTTCATAAGCATTTTCGTGCTTCGAAGGTCACAAAATGCCGTTTAAACCAAACGTTACTACCTATATAATATTACTAAGATATCACAACAAATTCGTATATATTACAATTACACAGAAAAATGTAGTATTGTCTGTAATCACAAAGGGTTATTAAAATAAACATCTGTTGTCACAAAAAATGACAGTAAAATAATCCTATTTCACTAATGAGTGCAGGTGCTTGGAATTGTATCGTATCGTAAACGTAATTTGACGTACATAGGTAGTAAGCAGAGCTCGTAGAGATTAACTATAAAATAATCTTTAAGTAGATATATACAGTTTAACTTGTAATTTTACAAAGAAGTTATTTAAGTACAGTACTTGGGGAAATTTATTAAGGTTAAAGAGCTTCATAGATTTTATGAATGTTTACAATTACAAGTATTCTTTATTGTATACATATAGTTTGATTACATAATTCATTGGCATAAATACATCATGGTAACAAAAGGTAGTCTTATCGCTCAGGTAGCGATCTCTTCCAGACAACCTATAGGTAGAAGACAGTAGGAGAAAGCGGATGAGGACGTACATATATTTACAAATAAATAATGATGAAAACGTTGATGATGAGATGATTAATATGAGAGGAAAAATTAAATAACAGGAGTTTAAAAATAAATTATTATATTACAATATGGTTTAGTTCAGTAACACCTCCACCAATCTGCATTGGAGCCGCGTGGTGATGTATGCTCTAGGCCTCCTCAGTACGAGTAAAGATCCGTGCCCAGTAGTGGGCCATGGGTTGAAGTCATAGTTTAACAAGCGGTACGTTGGAATTAGAATTAAGATGAGTAAAGTAAATAAGTACAAAGAAGTAATCTCTTTTAATCGATGAAGTCAGAGCTAAGATAATGAGCTTTCACTGGCCTTTTGAAGGAATCTATTGTCTAATTCTGTCTATTTCATTGGAAGCTTCGCTTCTAGTGCAGTTACCGTAAAGGATTTTTGGGTTTTATGACCGTTTACCCCAGAAACGGATTAACAGACTTAGTTGCGGTGTTCACCGAAGTTTTGATAACGCCATAGTAATAATTCATTATGTAAATTTAAGGAACTTTGTTTCACAGATGCAGATATCTCTGAGCAATATAAAGTAGTATATAATGACAAATTGTTAATACATTTATTTTATTAATACAGCTAACTTAACTAACAGCTAGTAATAAAATTATTCAAGATATCGTACCTACATAAGTAAGATTGGTTTAAAGACATTCACCGAAATTTCTCAGATATTCCAGCGTGTTGATATTAAAGCGTTTAAATGATTGATAAATAATTTTTAGTAATACAAACATCTATACTATTATTATGAAGCATCAGTTTGTTTGTTTGATTTTTTGTATAAACGCGCTTAACTTAGGAACTACTGGTTTGAATTCATAAATTATTTTTGGGTTTATCCCATTTACCGAGGAAGGCTGTAGGCTATAAAATGACGCTACGACTAATAGGAATTAAGCATTATTAATAAATGTTATTATACAAAAATGCAAGAAAATATAATTTTTAATAGCACCCGCGGGGATCAGCTAATAAAGCATGAATAAAGAACAAATTCGTGTGATGCTACCGTCACCGACTCGGTATTGAGCCCAGGTTGTTCGCTTTATAGGCTACAGGACCATTCCACACAGGGTATTAGGTATGGAACAGCCGAGTAATCTCCAGTCACCCTTAGTTATATGCTTAAACTCGTGCTCAGTAATAGGCTATTATTTCGTTAAAGCAAATTAAGAATACACTAGATGTCGCCTCCCATAGAAATATAACACCAAACATGAATAAATATACTTATGCCGATGAATCATCAACGAACTAAGTATAAGATAAAAAAAGGTTCCACGTTCGTCCTAATTATACTCAATGTACCCACGTTGTTGGTTGTAATTAATGTGATCTATTTATTACGGATTTGTGGAATGTGTTCGTGTATCTGCTGTTTGAAACGAACTAAACAAAACATCAGCCCACATTTCAAATGAGCTGGTATGTGTCCAGACACATTATTGTCGCTGACGGCATGTAGTTGTATTATTTAATCGAAGTTTAGAACAGAAGTATTATATTAAAATATATTGTAAAACTTATACGTGGCGTAACGTCAAAGTTCGTTTACAGTCTTAAATCCAAAGTGCATGTGTAATGCTGACGTCATGGAAATTAGTTATGCATTTCGTAAAGGTCAACACATTTTACACTTTTTACAATTTTTTGCTTTAAAAGTCTGACTATAATGTTATACCATGTCATGTAAGTCGATCCCGTATAGTAATAGTTATGTACCAGTATTTACCAAATAATATCCACATGAAACGGAATTTAATCGAACAAGAATATTCAACTTATTATTCCTCCAAAACCCAAGAAAATTAAAACCATGACAATTAAAACTAAAACTACAACCATTAAAATTAAAACCATGACAACAAGCCTATGAAATATTGTCCTAGATTAATAGATTCTTTGACTCAAAACTACCCACTACCTACCTAACTACTACCAAACTACCCACATTGCAATTCTCAACGAAATTGTTAGTGTGGTTTTGTTGAACCTGATTAATAAATAAGAAATACACGCACACAGACATACACTCACGCGCATCCGTGGACACACGTGTGTGTGCACATACACAGACAAACAAACACACACGCACATGAGTTTTTATATTACATTACTTTAACACATAATCACTTTTCACTTAAGTATTTTCAGTGTACCAAAACTGAACGTCGTTTCGTCCCGCGATATCGTCCCATGACACGTATTTTACGACAATGAAGTTGTTACAAGCCATAAAATCGGCACCGAAAAGAATTCGAAAGAGTTTTGAATAGTTTACTGAAAGTAAGTAACTTATTAGTTTAGCAATTGTTTTGAGTTTCTAGGAAATCCTTTGTTAATGATTATAAATAATACGTGATTTATACTAAGCTTTAGAGAGCCGCAGTTACAAATAATAAATATTAACATAATTTTATAGCTGTTCCTATTGCCTAAGCAAGATGTGTAAATCTTAGAAAGTGTTGGAATGAGTTGCAGAAATTTTATCGCAAAAGGCCTAAAACCTATACTACGCTAAACGAAAAAGATTATCTAATAAACTCTCCTGGAATCTCCTATTTATAAATACGTATTATAGTTTCAAATTTCCGTATAAGTGACTTTGCTTACGCTCGACAAACCGTACGATAAAATACGTCAAAATAATATAGATACTACAGTTATTATAATAAGAAATACCTACAAAAAAGTCCATTTGTATCTCTTAATAATTTATTAAAAAATATTTATGAATAAAAATTAAACGGATCTGAAATAAATTTCGCACAGAGATAGATAACAGTCCGAAATAATACACAGGCTACTTTTTCTCAACGTACCAAGCGAGCCAAGTCGCAAGCAGAGACTAGTTATACAAAAATTATAATGCACATTAAGAGCACAGCCGGACCGACTACTAGTGACATCATACAACAAAATACCAGTAACTATACCACAGGATATTTAACAGATACTTATGAATTAAAATAAATCTTATTAACTTGAATTCTTATAGCGATTCCTTGGAAACCGTCGGCAGTCTTGATGTTCGAACGAACCGAGCGAAATATTTAATTATGCATACAAGTAAGAATGACTCAATCGAACGAAATAATGTTATTTGAAGGTGATACGAGTGGACGAGTGATTGTGTGTGGTCTGATCAACGGAAAATTATAATGAACTATGCTTTGTACATGTATGTAGGTATCTCTAAAAATGGCAAGCCAGAGGCAGGTTTCATCGGACGAGATTTTAACCCGTTACTCCTCAGCAGTGGGCTATTATTATTATCAATTATTCATTGATTGCTACTGAACACGGATGGCTCCTAATGAAGAAGCCTACAGCGTACTCCACCATGTTATTCCAAAGCGGAGTGGTAGACGGGTTAGTGGTCAAGTGTCGGAAGTTTTTATGCCGCCCGAACGCCTCCGAGATGGCTTAACAATTGCTATCTAACGACAACAACGGAGCTACTGCCTAGACAGGTCTTTGGGTAGTTCGTGGGCAGCAATCTCATTAAAATGGGTACTACAGTTAGTATTCAGTACCGCTTTATAGTTAGTACCCATTTTATTGAGATTTAGGGGCTAGATGTCTAAGGCATAAATCACACAAACACGTTGTACACTTTCATAGTTTTGATTTTAACAATAACAAACTTCCGTACAAAATTTCATCACGTTTTCATCTCCTTCAAACCGTTTTGCGCAATAAAAGGTTGCCTATGACCTTTGTCAAGTCTCCCTTGTCTGTGTTTGTATGAAATTTCAACAAAATCAGCGAATCATTAAAAAAGGGGATAACACACAGCTATTTTCGCATTTATATTATTAGTTGGGATTTAATCTGATTCTAAAAACAGCTATGTAATTTCTTCGAGTCCGGTTCAGAAACATTAAAATTACGAGTAGTTCAATGTGGGCCAAAGACGAGTTGTAGTGCCATCCATTTCAACTTACCAACAAACAGAAGTGACCAATAATTGGCAGTTGGCAGAGTTATTTGATGGTAGCTATTAAATCGACTTAGCAGTAGACACAGTGAATAACAAAATGACGATGACATATTACCTACCATCTGACCTTACTCTACCTGTCTATATAATAATTCATAAACCCGTAACAATAAACCTTGGACTGGAAATATATTCCAGGCAAACTCCAGTAGTCTACTTGTGTGTGCATAAATCATGCAGAGATACATGGGATAGATCTCAAGGCCTGCCTAGCCATTCGATTACAAACTGATTTCGTCTGGGTTCTAATGTAGTGAATTTTAACCAAGGTCTGTTAAAACCAATGGTATTGTGACAAAACAATATTGACAGATCGGTCTACGTTTCATTGCAATGTCAGCATTCAGTAATCCAGGGTCGTTCTAGTCGTTTCTAATCCAATAATGTATTGAATAATAAAGGTATAAGGTAAAACGCTTATTTATTCATACGTTACCATTTTCATGCTCATTCTGGACAACACTATTTATCACAAATAACATTATTAACTCAAAAATGAACAGTTATCTGTAATTGAATGCTTGTCTAACTCAAAATCCCTTGAATAGTAGACAAGGTTCACTAGACCCTGTAATTGGAACTCCAACCAATGATAAATTTATACATAAATTACGAAATTTTATAGAAATAAACGAAAAAACTGACGAATCATTTCGTTGACTATCAAAATGAGAACATCATCAAAGTAGATTGTTTTCAAGCACTAATTTAATGAATTTAAAAAGATAACACATAAATATAAAGTCGAATTAAGGATTATTCCTTGTTTTCTAATAGGTTCAAATATGTATGTTGGTCAATTAGGGTCCTACCGCAGCTTCGCGCGCGTGCTACCGATGTTGACAAAAAGTAGCCTGTCACTTTCCAGACTATCACCACATAAAAAATACGTCAATCCGTCGCTCCGTTTTAACGTCAAAGACGGACAAACACACTTTCACATTTATAATATTACAATGTATTGTTATACTCCATATATGTAGGTCCTTATAAAGTACATAACATGGATGGTTCTATATTTTAACATTAGCTACGAGTACATCTTCATTTTAAATGCCAACGAGTACTCACGATTGGTTTATTGGCATACGCCCCATTTATATAACGAACAAATTTTGCCTTGACTATGGCTCGTACAACATTTAAATTGTTTTTTGATACAGTTACATCAAGAAACTATACATAATTACTCCTTCTGATAATAACATATATTATTATTTAATTCTATCAAAATGTTAACATATAACTTATAGCTATATTTTTTTATTTCAAATAGTTATTTGTAGTTATATAGTTAGTATAAGTAGTTACTTATAACAACCGTGCTGCACTCAGAAAGATTTAGTAAATGGGCCACGAAAAAGTTCACTTTTAATTAAGAAATTAGAGGTTCATAATCTCAACCCATCACGGCCTATAATTAAGCTCTTCTCTGAATGAAAATGTTACATAGTCCACCACGTTGGCTAAGTGCAGACTGACAGACTTCACACACTTAAGTTTTGCAAACTCCCCGGCATACAGGTTTCCTCACGACGTTTTCCTTCACCGTTATAGCGAGTGACATTTAAATGCTTAAAACGCACAAAACTCCGAAAAATCAAAAGCTTGCGCCCTAGGATTCGAACTCTTACTTACTTACAGGTTAATCTGGGTCAATTCATTAACAAACTTCATATAAAATGAACATTACAAAAACCCCCATTAAAAAACCATATCGATAGGAGTAGCGATGGAGTACACGTGAATCGTCAAAAAAAACAACATATTTAAATGCTTTTAAAACTTAGATTTATATTAATACAAC
>DWJZ01003767.1:0-16425 GCA_018249125.1 Asbolis capucinus | reverse complement strand
AAGGGAATTGAGCGACAACTTATAATACATATGTAGTTTCCTATACGAGTTACGTATTTAACTTCATTTGATGATATATGCATTTGATATTATTTATTTGACGATAAATGCATATTAATTTGATCATTTGATATTATTCATTTGATGATAAATGCATTTTCGCACTTATCGACATTATTTTAAAGTTTGTTTCTTTAAACTACTTTTTGTAACTAACTTTAATGTAAAAAACTAGAATCTGCCCACGGCTTCACCCGCATGCTGCCTATGTTGATAAAAAGTATTCTATATGTCTTATACCGACTATAATGTACTCCTGTGTTAAAACAAAAAACTACTGAACGGATCCGGATGAAATTTAGTACAGGTATAGATTATAATCGATAAACATATATACTACTTTCTATCGACATAAAACTGGGGTGAAACCGCAGGCGGATCCTAGTTATATCATCGTCGCTTGTTACAAATCGAAATTCGATAACAATACAATATTAGTATAAATAAATTCTTGTAACAGAGAGGCATTGGTTAGACCAGACTCAACGCAATATCCTGAAGACTTAATATATTACGTAGGAACGACGGTTTGTGACAAAGGTTCTGTCTTACTACTAGCGATAACCTCATAAAATACTAGTGTCTGTCCGTAAATTAGCTTGTAGTATATGTATATGTTGATGAAAAGTTATTTTATGTGTGGATCATACTATAATCCATCTCTGTGCTAAATTTCACCCAGATCAGTACTTTTTGCGTGAAGGAGTAACAAACATGCTCATAAACTTTGCATTTATAATATTAGTAGGACAAGAAAATGAAATACGAAAATAAAATAATATGGGCCGATTCAACTATTTTTTTTGTATATCAATAGAGCATTTTAACTTTTTTTTTATTGAACGCTTCGATTCCATACAATTAAAGACATGAAATAAAATGATTCAACATAATTAAAAAAAATACTTATCGAAGACACTATGCAAAGTTTCATAAACTGAAGTTGTTGCACGTGCAAAATTTGGTATTGAAACTTTGACACTTAAAAATAAAACACAGCCTGTTTAAAAGTTATGATTTTGCACTATGATTATTATGCCTAGGAGCCATCGTTATATTATTTATTACTAACATAAAGGACACACATTAATACCAAGCACTTCGATGTTCAACTTTGGGTAGAAAAAAAGACTTCAATTTATTCTAAAATCCGAGCAATTCTTGTACGTAATGATAGATATGTCACAATTTATTATATATATAGTATATTAAACAAAAAATCACTGACTTTTAAACATAAAATTCCACTCGCTTATCGCATATCTCTTGTACTAAAACAGTATCAATTGGAACGCCAAGCTTGCTGGTATTCATAACGTCCTATCTTCGTTGGCTATTAATATGTCATCGTAAGTAAAATACTATGCGATAAAACGCGAGCGAGATAGCCTGATCCTATTATCCTTTTCTATCTGATAATATGAAGTTACAACGGAGATATCATCGCTGTAAGAACAATGTAATCAATTAATAAACGTAACAGTAAGCTTTAGATTTACAGAATTTATATACACACACATATAGATACACACGCATATAGATACACACACGCACGCTCAAATTCACACATACATACATTTTGAGCTGGAACATCTCTTTTGGTATGTCTCCCCCTCTATCGCGTGTTTCCTAAGATATGTACATATATTTAATATACATACTAGTGGCAATTTCTATAGCCTGAGCACGGGTCTCTCCTCATACTGAGGGTGCCTAGAGCATATTCCACCACGCTGCATCAATGCGGATTGGTGGAGAAGATGGCCAACCCACATGTCAGAATTTTGTATGCCCCTCGAAGAAATCAGACTTGGCTTAAGATTGCTAGCTAATGATTATAACACAGACAGACGGGTTTTATAGTTCGGAGGCGTTCAAGAATTTTTTTCTACAAATGGTCACCCATCCTGCTACCGACCGGGCCCGGTGTAGCTTAACTTTTCCGATCACTTATAATCAAAATCACCGGACTGCGAAAGCTTAAAAAATTGTAATTATAACACCAGTAAAAATTTTTCCACCGCCTAAACTAAAACAATAGAATTCCAAAAACAATTCGCAAGGTGAAGTTTGTGCCAAAGACCTTGTGAATCTGGTGAGACAATTGTATCTAAAGATAGCGTCGGCTCAAATTGACTTAAGAGCTCTACTTGAGCCATTAGTGAGCCACTAGTACAATAGCTTAACCCTGCAATTGCTGGAATGAAAATAAATGTGAACGAAATTTTACACTCATGTAAAAGGTCGTGTACACACTTTTGTAATATTTAATGGTAAAATTAAAATGATGGTTGTTATTTTACAACTTTATGGGGACATTGTCCTCCCAATGAACCAATTTATATGAAATTAGCATGTTTGTGGCTTATGTAAGGGCTATGGTTATAGGATACTTTTTATGCCAGAAAACTGGTTAGTTCCCGCGGGATAATACTTTAAAATTAGTATGGTAAATGAAACCACTGGATAACTCTTGTTCTGAAGCGAAGCGAGTGCAATTTCTAGTTTTATTATATTTGGTAATAGAATATATGACAGGAGACATTTAGCAGTTTAAATTGTTGTACTTTCCAATCAAAGTAATTTGCCTAACATAAGACAAATTCAATTTTCAATTTGTGATATTTTAGTCTGTTGTAATTCAGCAACGGGTTAAAACTCTCGCTTCTACATACTGAAGTGGCTGGCAACATAGTGAAGCAAAATGGTGAATGTTAAGTAATTTAGTTAATTAACAATGTGTTTCAAATGATAACTGTCTCACTAGGCCAGTGACCTAGGGATTGTGATACGGAGTACAGACCATAGTCCGCCACGCTGGCTAAGTGGAGTTTGATAGACTTTGCACACCTATCAGAATTCTTATGGTTTTTAGGAGTGCAGGTTTTCTCACGATGTTTTCCCTCACGTCAAGTGATAACCAATTTCTAATACGTACATAACTTATACTCACAACATAACCACAACACATAACTTTGAAAATTGGAGATGTGTGCCGCAGACTTTGAATCCAACACTTCCCGTTCAAGAGACCGTTCAAAGCTAATATTACATATTACTATTAAGAAATACTCATATGAAATTATCATTTGGACTGCTTATATAAGCATAAAAACATAAAATTTTTAAATTATATATTTATTTAAATAAATTCCTACTAATATTAAGAATACCGCAGTAACTAAGTCTGCCTATCTGTCTGTTACACTTTCACGCCTAAAACACCTGTTTCAATTTAAACCTATTTGTAAACCTTCAAGCCTTTTTGCATGATAAAAAGTAGCCTACAGTTTTCCCTTAGGACTGTTTTTTACCTTACCAGTATCATTGAACCAAGTTCCGCAGTTTAGGAGTGAAAAGTTATCAAAGAGACATACATACACATTTATAATATCTGTCAGGATGTATTACGGATATTATATTCCCTGTGCTACATTTCATCTTGAATTTGCCTTTGAAAAATTACTGCCACCTACATATATTATCTGCCCTTCGTAACAACCTACTTGTATATTCTAGTTAAACCCTATCTGTCATAAGGTCATTTTCTAACCCGGATATACAATGACAGATGTGTGTTTGCTCACGGCCTTAGCGATATTGTCATGTTGCCGAGACCCTAGAGCTTTATTTACATTAATTCGTTAACGTTTTGTTTGTGCAAGTCTTAAGAAACCACAAGTAAATCCGTAGAACTAACTACATATGCTTATAGAGGTACAGATTTATAGAAAAAAAGGCAAAGGCAATTCAATATATTTCTGCGCAGTTTCATTTGGTATTCATTTTTAGGTTTTTGTACCTAAAGGGTAAGAATATAATCTCATTAAACTTTTATATCGGTCCGTACATCACAGATCCGAAACCGAAGATGTAATTTTTGTAAATTTAACGATTGATGTGAACAAATACTAAAAATAAAAAATAATAATAACAAAATATGCGAATCATTTTTGATATATTTCCAAGTTTTTACTTATTTGCTACTAACGAATACATGAAAAAATGTTGGTCCTTCGAGCCAGATATCGTATTTGCATAGTGGTGTGGCTTTGTATATCTACTTGTTATGTTCGTTTAAGAACATTATGCGTGAGGTCCTGGATTCAAATCTTATGGTGTGCAACTCTACTTTTCTAAGTTATATGTGTATCAGAAGTTGATTATCCCTTGCTGCGGTGAAGGAAAACATTGTGAGGAAACATGCACTCCTGAAAATTCTCCATATTCTCAAAGGAGTTCTCGGTTAAGGGTTGTAGGAGCATTGTACATCAACCTGTCCTGGACTCCATTTTGAAACATCTTTAAAAGACTCGTTTTATAGCCGTTCTAACGTGATTTACGCGCGTCACGGTTTGGCGGGAGATGCCTCGTAAGTTTTATGTTCGGGACAAAATGGGACAACTTCGCGCCTATCGGTAAAAGTTAAGGAACTCATTACAATACATAAACGGTACGTGGGCTTCAATTCTAACAAGTTCTGGTCTTTATATAAATCATTGCAAGCCATAACTGTCCTTTTTGGTGCTCGTTTGGTCGTTTCAATCCGTTAATGGCCTACTAGTGAGTACGGGTTTCGTTTTTTAATAAGGAGGCCTACGTTGCTCTAATTATGTCACCAATCCTTCGACATGGCAACAACTGCTATCTGTCTTTCGCCACTTCTCCGCAAAGTAGCACCTTTCCGAAATGGAGGTAGATCCAAAAAATTATTGACTGTCATGTGTACTTTTAATACCTATGTGAAATCAATTTTTACTTTGACTTTAGCAATGACAAGCGGGACCAACGTCGTCACGTACCATCCGAAGCATAGAAGCGCTCATACATTTTTTACTGGTCGCCCATCCTAGTAAAGACCGCGCCCGCTTTTGCTTAACTATTCCGATTACTTACCTATCCGAGTCCATTGTTCCCAAAAAAACAATCAAATATTTCCTCTTTATAATATTAGTATAGATCGCATAGATTAATTTTAGATAGATTTACTTAATGTAAAATACTTTACAGTTACTGTGAAATTCGAATAAATATAGTGAAAAATCTCAAAAGGTTAATTCGTAGTGAAAAATGTCCAGAAAATGTTTGGCAGTTAACTAGTGTGCCAGTATTTAATCGCCTGGAGCTTGGTTTTGGACGCAGTACGAGATTAAGCTGAGGCACTAAAAAAATGTGAAAATGAACGGTGTCCGTGTTTTTCAGGGCTGTGAGTAAGTTAGTTCTGTTTTATTCTGATAGCCTAGTGGTATGAACTTTGCTCTTGAACCTGTGGTCCTAGGTTCATGTCCTGCGAGCTCGTCTAATTTATTTCAAAGTTATATGCGTATTAGAAGTTTAATTAATTATCATTTTCATTTGCGGAGAACGTCATGTGAGAAGTCCCGTCAAAATCGGTCCAGCCGATCTAGAGATTAGCTGGAAAATACAGGCAGAAAGACATAAATTGTAAAAAAATATGTTTTATTGATTATTACATCCTAAGTAAACATTACAGATTGGATCTTAACCAAATGTGTTCTGTATCCTTATATGTTCCGTGTATAGACACAAACGCATTTAGTAAAAAGTGGTTATTTTAATATTAGAAACAGTCACTCCCATTTTACTTATTTGTATAGAATTGTTGGCCATATTCAGGGGAAATATCGATTTAAATTTATTTAAATGACCAAAAATAAGTAATTCAATCTTAAAACAAGGGTTCTTAAAATATTTAAAAACACAAGCTATAATTATAGATCCATAATACAAAGAAACACATAAAATTTCATAACTGTGTTGTTAACCATTAAAGTGTTCCCTAGTCTGGGGTCAATCCTAAACGTAGTATTAGGTCATGCTTGTCACAAAAATGCATTATCATCAGGATGAAAAATTTATGCAAAATTTCAGCTCCGTAGTGTGAGTCTAATAAAGGCTGCAAGATTTGATCCGTAACAAACAAATATACAAACATGCAACTGCACTGCAAGTTAAATAAAAGCTTGTAAAAATAAAATGCTGTCTGTAACTCGTAGTCTGTGGCGGCTGGTCCCGCCATTTTGTTGGTCGTTTCATAGTCAACTTGTTTTATATACATAGGTACACCTCCCTGGACCTCTTAAACTTCATGTGAGAGTCAATAATTATACTGAGATTTCTGTATGTATGAAAACCGTATTTCGAAATCCAATCCGAGGTTAGAAATCTGCACTCACTAGCTGGACATCCCTATTATATCCGTATGCTTCCCATATCAGGGTGACCATACATGTTCCCCTCCGAGTCTCCTTAATTCCCTCTACATGGGTGATCAATATTTGTTCAACCAATGGGACCAATGAGAAGAAGTAGTGTCAGTTGTCCCATTTTGTGAATGCAAAATGATTAGCACCATAGTAGTTAGATAGTTGGACAAATCCAGTTATTGTGCGGCACCACGAGGTGTGACCGGGGATATTAGGCTTCTTGTCATCATTTTTGTTTATCTACTGTAGAAGTTTGACCTTCGTCAAAATAAATCGTAAATGTAAAGCTTACTAACTGAAAAAACATACTAAATTGAGCCTCCAGCTAGTGTGGCGTACGATGATGGCTGGGGTGTACTTACTTCGATCAAATAGTTGTACATCGGATATGAGATAATGGATACGTAATAATGCGAATATGATTCACATGTTTATACGATAATTTTACGTTAGATCATTTTTTTAAATACTATAACTCCCCTCGCTTCTCTTCGGAAGCACCAGTTACCGCAATAAAGTAATCGTACAGTCACACACTTGGTATCGCGGACTTATCCGGAGACAAGGATGTCCTCTGTTAAACTGTAGTACATCATGCATTCTCAATAATTACCGCAGCGTACGCGATAACAGGATGTTTTTACACCTTGGGTTACGTTATCCAAGTTTTTAAACGGACCCCCAACGTTTTTGACAATATTTTATAGCCTATGTTCATCAGGGATTTAGTAGGATTCTAATGCTAAGACTTTTTCAAATCAACCCAGTGGTTTCAGAGCCTATTCTTCGCAAACAAACATTCGAATCTTTCCTCTTTATTTGTATAGATTTATACTCATATTTCTTTTGCAACACTTAATAGGTGGACAAAAAATGCAAGTAGGTTTCTTTTTAAATTTTAATATTTGTTCTGTCAACATAACATCATTGTTTTACTACAATTTTAATATGTATATCGTTCCTAATGTAGTTTATCTATTTCTACCGAATGTTGTACTACACCGATTGGTTCTATTTACCCTTTTTTAAATATTGTAAGAATATTCATCACAATTAACAATATTAACAGCAACTTTAGTTCGGCGTTATTGGGTTAATATTGCGATTAAATGCATTCCTCTAGACCTATTATATTTCATAAGTACCTTCTACTTCAGCTGTAGCATTAGGAAATACCTAATTTAAGGTAAATAACAAGATTTTTTTCAAAATGTCTTATATTGTGTCCTGTCAGTGACGGACAGACGGATTCACCGGCAGATAAAATTAAGAATTAAGAAATATAAAAAAATCACGTTCCTCGGTATTTTCCCAAGGATTACAACTCCGAATAGAGTATCTCAGAGTGTAGCTACTTTATCAGTCGCGAGTATACTCAGTTGACGGTTATGTCGTTAAAGGTTCCGTTTTATGAGGGTTCCACCGAACCCATTATAGCTGAGATATTTACTTGCGAATACCCACGGGGCGTGAAATTCAGGCCTCCAGTGATTCTGAGCAGCGCCGAGTAATAGGTTCAATTATTTATATGATTGCTGACGGATTACGATTTTTATTGGAATAGTTAATTTGTATACCTGGCAGGAACACCGTTGCCGGCTGTATCGTTATCAGTAACACTGCCTACCAGCGTCATTTAGATGTTCTAATTAGGAAGGTACTGACTTGATTGTAATGATGGTTCAGCAAAGGGGAGAGGTTCCTGCAGGCGAACTATGATGCCCGGGCGGCCGAGCTCCCCACTCTTCACGTTCGGAACGAAATTAAATATTCGTAGGCCGTAGAAAATTCCAATAGCGTGATTCAGGTCCCTTGTAAAGTGACGGTAACATATGCTCTGTCATCACAAGAATGCAAAAAATCTTAACCGTTTTTCTATTGAAAATAGTAGCGCATTTTCTACTCGGCTACTAATCAAAATCGCACAACGATACACACAAGGATCTCTTGTAGTGTAGCAGATGAATGGTTTTAGTACTTCCTTTATTGTTTATCAGAATCATAATTAAGTATATTTTTGCGCATACATTATGACTCCTCTCAGCTACGGGCATTGACAGACTAAGTGACAAGTGCAACAATTGGTATAGTTTTGCGGTAGCGATACTAGGGCGCTCGTGGCATATATACATATATACTCGTAGCATCACTGCTTGGAAATAATAATTGTTTGTCTGCTGAGTTGAAATAACCTCCAATCGTGATGCATATAAGGGATCGTTAATATAAATAGACATTAAGAAGTGTGATTATCGTACAAGATAGATATAACGTAATTCGATATCTTCGTAAGCCTCCGTTGACTGTCGGCGTTCCTCTCGAGCCCCTCGGGAAATACGAGCGACGTGTTTAACTGTTAATATTATGACGTACGCAATATATGTAGATGTAGATATAATTGCACAACGAATATAGAATATTATCTGCAGTACTTATATTGATTGTTTATTTCAACTAATCAATAAAATGTATTTATTTGTGACCGTAGGCTACATCGGTTCTGAGACTACTGGGTCGATTTGAAAAATTATTTTACTATTAGAATGTTACGTTACCCTGCCAGTGCCAGCGCCAGCATTGACAGTAGAGCAATGCGATGTACTACTATTTTATGAGGACATTAATAACAAACAAGGCCGCGATACCATATGTCTCACTGTTATATGTATATTGTCATAATAATTACTTTTTTTCGGTACTTGGGCTTTCCGACTCCATGTTTTACATCAGTTATAAGTGATCCGTTGTAAGTGGCCGAGCGATCGAACAGCGGGTGCAGTCGGAAAGTGTGTGGGTTGGCTTAAACACTTTCAACGCTCGGAATGACGACCAACCCCTCCGTCAATCCGCCCCGGCCTGCAGCCGGACGATTCTCGTTTTACCTAACAATTTAAAAACTCAACCTTCAAGTTATTCATGTTCAGAAGTCGTTCGATTGCAATCCAGCTGGAATTTGGTATTCTCATTTATATTAACTACGAATAAATATAATTTCAATTCCGTGTTTCTTTCTTTGAAGAACGACTATCGAGTAGATGTAGTCGGGGTGCAGTTGAAAGCCGATTGCAATGTGAACCAAATTACGCTTCAAAACAGTTACTGCGATATCGTTACGACTTCTGAAACGAGAATCGGCCAGTTGTTATAGCAATATGTGGCTACGAGTGTCAAATGCGAAGAACACATATGTCGGTGGTTTGTATCAAGTCATAAGCGAGCGCGGATAGTATTATTACTCATTTTCGTTCTATGGAATACTCATAAAACCCGGTTTTTATAATTACAGAATAGTCGTAGAACCATTACAGGATTTGAGGCAGTATAAAAACTGTAAGGAGCAATCTTACCCTGAGCCTCGTCGACGTCAGGATCTGCTTGCATGTTATTGGATGAATAATCGCGAAGTATCTTTCAGTACAGATCACTACCAGAATGAAAATTGACGCCGTGTAGCTGAGTGAGTGGACGAACTGATACATCTTGCACAGGAAGTCACCGAACACCCAACTGAAACAATATATACACATTCTTTATTTTAAATTTGGTCGTACAAAGCACAGTTGGGAAATATAAATAAATATCTAAGGCCAATTACAAGCCACCAATATATGGCTTGGAATTGGCTATGTATATAGAAATTATATTTACATACCGAAATAGTGTTAACCATTATACTAAATCCAGTCCAATAATAAATAACAGATTGTCAGACTTTTTTCAATATTGTCCAAGTTTAAAAAAAAAACAAACAATGACTCTTCAGATTATTTTAAATATTGGTGTGGTTTTCTAGAATCCGAAAAGTAAAAAGTACGAAAGAATGCCTCGTAATGCCATGTACTCGTTTGTGTACATTAATATGTGCGCAATACAGTGTATGTGCGCAAGTTAAAAATGTATTTATTGATTCTAACCGGTAGATTTACGTTTTAAGCAATCAAACAAACAGACGAGTAACCTCATCGTCGGTGATCACCGCCCCCTGTGGATGGTAGCGACACCAGGACTGCCACCGACGCGCTACTAGCCACAAAGGAAGTGAAGACAACGAGAGATGAAAAATAGTATCTTTGTAGCACCTGCGGCAAATAATGAAATTAACGTGTCCCAGACACACTAACAATATATTGATTCAAGGCAGAAAATGGTTAGAAGAGATTAGACCTGAAGAAAGGAGAAGAATAAAACTGGCTCTCAAGATTCCTTATGAGATACGGAAAGTAGTTTGGTTGGTACGACGACGAATTTATGGTTGCCGCGAATTTTTTTTATTTAATAACATAACAAAGCGAGTAATTATCTCCACAATTAGATTGTTTGTAGCAACTTAGCAAAGAGTTGGTGACCTCTACATGATCAACATAGTCAGGTGTCATCGCTCGAGCTCTAAACCTGCAGCGACAGGTGGCTGTAAAAGGTGAATTTCCCCAATCATTCCCCTCATTTGTGGGTAGTTCGTAAAGGGGTCTGTTCCGCTTGATATCGTTAAATAATAGTTGGTCCTCCTTCGGTAATTCTGAGTGTTATAAGCACCTGTTTTATTTAAATTGATTGATCATCGTCGTTAATCGTACCACAACATTGCGTCGGACCGACTTGCTATTGATACGATCTTTTATACTTCATATAGATTCTGTTGTTATAATGTATCATTGCAATATATAAAACCCAGATCTGTTATTAACCTGCCTTTTTCTGAATTTTATCGGTGGGTGGACCACTTTTTTTTCATCCCTCTTTCAAACATAATGAATCAAAATATACGTTCTTTAGAATGCGTCCTCTAATCGACTAAAATCGTATTATAAATTCTGGTTAAAATAATTTCTATCCGTTACATTTAGAAACCATCGTTTGTTGTGTATTTTTTATGTATTTGCTTATAGCAAATTTTATATTGCATACAATAATAAAGTAAGAAAATAGCAAAGATAATGGTCGTCAGTGAGACAGCAGGTAGGGCAGGTACGCGATGAGCTCGCAGGTTTGCTGACGTAGCGTTGCAGCAGTAGAACGTATCATTTTGTGATTTCTGAAAGTAAGTTATCTCTGCGCACAATGACTCGTTGCGCTCCAGCTGTCTAACTCATTTAAGTTGTCTGATGGATTCTTGTTGATGTGGGATGCTTAAGAGTAGTTCACTGCGACTAAGTAGCGTAAATTATTAGTTTTTAATCTTCCTTTTGTTACTGCTAATCTCTAAAAAGAAAGCGTACCTATTACTATTCAAGCGTTTATTTTATATAAATCCTCAGCTAAGTCGTCGAAGTAACAAATGTTTTCTAACCGGGGCGCTAAGAGTAAGAGTGTCTAAATCTCTAAGAGTGTTTAAATTTCAAATAGGTTATGGGGGAAGCTGACCAACATCCGACGTCATAGCATTCAGTGGTTCCATCGAAATGTTAATTTACCTTTGTAAAATCGTTTTTTATGTAGAAAAACTCTGAAAATATAATGACATCCAGGCGGCCGGCCATAACGAAGTTGTCTCCCGGCTGAACAATGGGTACGGTAGTTGAAGACGGAATTAATAAGGACTTCATTAATTTGAATACATCAGAAACCACATCGGCGAACTAGCGATACCACACACGCAAAAACATATTCAAAACCCCCGGCACTGAATTATTCGAAGTCGACTTCCAGTTTAGGTTACAATCAAACAATAAGACATTGGTGTTTATTACGCTAAAAATTAAAAAAGTTACAAATAATAGTTTACGGCTCAAAAGATATAAAGCGAGATCGTAATAGAAGTGATTCGCTGTAGCCGGCAGCCTGCGCACGTTGCACCACTGCCACCCCGCATCACTTTAATTAATCTCGCTCCTTCCTTGCACTTACATGTGCCCGTTCTGAACTACTCATGTCACACTAAGATTTCAAGTTTTCAATAGGATCTTAATATTATCGGCACTTCTTTAGATATAGTGCAGCAAACATGGGGTATGGGGTATTAGTTTAATACCGATGTGTCCCAAGGATGCGTTCGAGGAATAACGAACAAAAATATTACTCAGTTTCAGTCGAAGAGATTGTTCCCAATTATTGTTTTCTTGAAAGTCCATTTCGAATTTTTTCTTTATGATTGAAACGAAAGAAACTTCGAGAAGCCGATGCAAAACTGCATTCTCTCAACCCATCACGGCCCACTGTTCAGGGCCACGGGTTTCTTCTATGAATGAGAAGGTTAAGGCCATAGTCCACCATACTGCCCAAGTGCGGATTGACAGACTTCACACACCTTCGAATTTTGAAAACTCACCGGTATACAGGTTTCCTCACAATGTTTTCCTTCACCGTTATAGCGAGTGACATTTAAATGCTTAAAACGCACATCACTCCGAAATGTCAGAAGTGCGCGCCCTAGAATTTGAACCCAGACTTCCGAGTAGGAGGTCGAATTCTTAACCACCAGGCTATCACCCCTTATATTGTAAACTACATACGGATATAAATTTCGAAGCGTTTCTATCGTTAAAATGTTCGCAGAAACAACCTCCCTCTCCGCTCGGTTAGCAGACGTAGCATTCCTTAAATTTAATATGCCAATAATTTGTCTTTATTGTGTGTTCAACTTACTGTAGCGTTATCATATTTATATGAGAGACAATTTCGCAATAAATTGTTTCCATGTAATTCTATGTGATTCACCTTCACTGCGCCAGTCAAGCTGGGGGCGTTCGTGATGGACGTCATTTGATCTGGCGTTTTAATTCGTCGTCTTTTTTCATCAAGTTCTGTGTTCAGGCCTGTGTGTATGTTTACAAGTTTAATCAATAAATCCCTCAAGCCCTACGAACGTCTTTGCGACCGTTGTTGTGTGTTATTTTGGATCAAATGTTTGTTTCCGTTGCTGCGGCATCTGTTGTGTTAAGAAAAGTTTTGTTGTGTTTGCGGCTGTTTGTTTGTTTCAGTTTTGTGTCGGTGCTACGAGTACGTAAGACGTTAACAAAAGATGTTCATAATAATATACTTAAGCTGTTGTTTAAAACATTATTCGTATATTACTCTTAGGCTTTTGGATCCATATAAAATGTTAAATATCTTGAGCGTAACGTGTGTGAAATATACTAAGGTTTCCCAGGTATACCTATATACTTGCAGGTAGTACTGTACCTATGCAGTAATCGTCACACGGTGTACGATATGTTCAACAGCACAGCGTTCCACTGGGACTGACTTCAGGACTTCTTATTTATGTGTAACCCTAACCCCTCCATGAAACCGCACAAGAGCAACATGTGTAATATGCTGTAAGCTTCCTCAGCTGTAGGGAGCCGCGTGTTCAGCGGTGGGCCATTAATGACGTTAAGTAATTTAATTGTCGTAACCACTCTATTGACATCTCCCTTTGTCACTCGGCTCCTACTAACAACAATGACTTTCAAATCCACTGTCGAGGAATGCGTACATGTTCACATTTCAAATTCTATTAATGTCAAATTAAATTTTAATGCCGATCGGAATTGATTCCGTGGCTATGTTTGAAATCTAATATTGCTTTTGATTATAATATGTAAAGCTTGTTTAGAATTTCTATCGATTGATGGCCTACTAATGAGCCTGTCTTTGTGATTCAGGAGACCTGGATATTCTTCATCACGTTTATCACTTTGAGTTGGTAGAAAATAGTTTTTGGCAATTATAGGGCAGTTATCAATAGCAATATGTACAAAAGTTGACCACTCTGACCACTCTGTGAGAGTGTAATTGGCGCCTCTAACAAAAATACAGGGTGACAAACATAATAACAAAAGTCTCCGTTACAATTATTTAAAGCATCACTTTTTTTAATTTTGACTTTACAAGTTCGCTGCCCGATCAATTATATTTCTAAGTTATTGATATTTACAAGTTATTATTTTGATTTCTTATGATAAAGTATTTTACTTCTTTTAATTATATGCAAGCAAGCGAGCAGACGGGTCACGCAATAGCAAGCGATCACCGCCCATGGTCGTTAACAACAGGACGCTAGGGTTTCACTAACGCTGTACCTGCCCGGACAAATGCGCAATAGCTCTATGTTGCCCTGGAAAAATTTAAACTTCGGATGCTTATCCGTAAAAATGTAGCTACAACGGACGTGTACCGCCGACGACCGGCGGCGCGGCGTGTCGTGTCGTGTCGCACAGAAGACGTGTGCGCAGCAGCGCACGACTTCTATCGGAAATGGATCTGGGTTGTTGCACCTTCCCAGGCGTGGGCATGTGATGCACAATACATCTTTTTGTAGCAAAATCTTTAATTAATATTTTACAATCAATTCCCATAACCATTTCAAGACTAAATCGATTCCTCATTTCTTTGTTCAAATACACATCAACTAAAAAGGTTGTAAACAACAACTACACGAACCTATAGTATAATGTCAGAACAAAATAATGCATTGCGCCGATCTCAAATAAAATGAGAACAAGGGCAAGATTATAATAACTAACGGCTGCTTGCTCTGCGCTTCAACAACATTAGCAAACATTGTGCTCAGCCGTACAAGACGATTTAAATACGAGTAAAACAAACATTGGTTTTACTCCAAGCTTATGAAAATGTCTTTAAACTATGAATACAAATACTTTTTCGCCATCTTGTGACGTCCTGGCCGCTGAAACACCGGCAGAGTAGGCAAAAAAGACCAGGAAAAACATAAACAAATACGATGTACTAAAAATGTAGTCAATAAAGAGATTTTAGTTTCAATTTCAATTCCAAGTTTTAATCTGAACTCAGCTCCTCCACTTCACTCATTTCATTATTTGTAGGGTAGTAGTAATTACCTAGTGTTCCCCCCTGCACTCCCCCTGTTCGTACACAATATTTGTGCTACATTAGTAATTAAGCAATATACATTTATCATTATTTCATATTACCATTGTATTTAATCTCTAATAGATCTCTATCAGACGGAGTCTTTCCTGATAAATGGAAAAAAGCTAAGATACTTCCTATTTTCAAAAAGGGGGAGTCTCACGACACTAGAAACTACCGTCCTGTCTCCATATTGTCTTGTTTTTCGAAATTATTCGAATCACTAGTGTGTCCGACTATAACGAGGCATTTGGACCATCATTTGTCGGAAAACCAACACGGTTTCAAGAAAGGTCGATCTGTCCAGACTAATTTAGTATCTCTAGTATCGTACCTATCTAAAGAAATTGACAGAGGACGTCAAGTGGACGCTATATATACCGACTTCTCGAGTGCCTTTGATAGAGTCGACCATTCTCTATTAATATGCAAGTTGAGTAAGACATACGGAGTTGGAGGCTCTTTATTATATTGGTTCAACTCATACTTCTTCTTCAAAGAGACTTCTTGTAGTGGTCGTAAACGGGTACGAATCTAATCCATATTACGCTGATTCCGGCGTTCCGTAGGGCTCCCACTTAGGACCAATATTGTTCTCCGCGTTTAACAATGACATCTGTCATAAAAGGCTGTGAGTACACACTTTTCGCAGACGATCTTAAAATATATAGAGTGGTTGAATCTTTAAGCGACATTGAGCTCATTCGAAATGATCTCAATAGACTCAATTCATGGTGCAATGAAAACGGTATGGTCATGAACCCGAAAAAATGCCGCCGTATTAAATACACAAGGAAACGCAATATCAATGAGTCGTCCTACCACTTAAACGGAGATCGCCTAGAAGTGGTGACGGAAATTCGTGACCTAGGTGTGACTTTAGACGCAAGGCTTAAATTTACAGCTCACATTGACACCGTTGTTAAAAAATTCGCTAAAATGCTTAGCTTCATTAAGAGAAACACCAAAGGATTCTTCTCATCTCAGACAAAGATTATCTTGTATAACGCTCTATTACGCAGCCACCTAGAATTTGCGTCAGTGGTGTGGAATCCCGTGTACACGAATCTCTCACAACGTTTTGAGAGTATCCAGCGGTCTTTTACAAGACACATGGCTTGCTACTCCTCAAATATCTCACATAGAGCCACTTACGATCAAATTCTACAAGCTTGAAACTATACAAATCCGTCGAACTCTTACTGACATGATATTTTTAAAAAAGCTTATCTCTGGTTATTTGGACTCTTGTAATTTACTCAGCGAAGTACGACTTAACGTTCCGTCCCGATATCCGCGATACTCCATCCCTAAACCGCTTCATATC
>DWJZ01003766.1:0-16425 GCA_018249125.1 Asbolis capucinus | reverse complement strand
ACCTAGAAATATGAATTTTTGTTAAATAAAATCGTAATAAATTTAATAAGTTATTGTTAAATAAATTTGCCTCTTAGAACACTTAGTTCTCTATCAATCTGTACTTGATGAGTATGGCGGATTATGCCTTGAAGCTCTCACAATGCGAGAGCAGATCCGAACCAATGAGTGAGACAGTTATATTAGCTTCAATATCTCAGTAAGAGTGGAGAGGAGAAACGAAGCACTCCACAAATTCCGTGTTTAGATTAGCTTAGATAAATAAAATGCACTGTTTCCATTTTCCCCGTACATCTGGAATAACACTGTATATTCGCATCTCCAAAGCAATCCTCCGAAGTCCGCTCGACTCCGTTGCGACTGTTTGCTCGCCAACTTTATTTAGTTTAGACCAAGGTAAAGTAATTGGTACAGAGAGGCTAGCCCTCTTTGCTACTTTATCCGTAACTAAGAATATTAGTATTTAATCAAGAATAGTTTATAACTAATAATAAATTTCGTATTTAAATTAGTTTCTTTTTGTAAAAAACTCTTTTTATATTAGGCACAAAGAAACGGTTTTTGGGTGATAAACTGGCTTCTAGTCTTTAGTGTTCCTGAACACGAAGCCAGTTTTCTTCTTTTTCTCTTCTTTCTTCTGTCATGCTCCTTCCCATTATTCGTCTGTACTTCAGGACGGGTTCCTGAGATGGTTTGTTGTTGGTTGGTCTGGAGTTAGCTGGATTAGTTATTGTCTGGCGTCGGTTGCTTCAACAATGTACCGCTTCCCTTGTTTCTTTCTTTTCCCCGCGTGTGCAAGTCTATTTCTTCTTTCCCGACAGGCAACACATTAGTGACACCTCAGTCTGGTGTTGTTAATGTCCATGGGTGGCGGTAATCACTTACCACGTGACCCGTCTAGGGTAGGTATAACATTAAAAAAGCGCTTCATAACTGAGAAACTGCTACTCCAAAGAGAATTGGTGGAGACATAATCCAAATATCCGAAGATAAACGTCTCATAAAGGAAATAAAACGATATTTTACGTTCCTTCTCTGTGTGTCATTCGACGTGTTACCTCTGGAACTAAATCATCTATGAGCTAGTTCCCTTCATCTCATAATAGCGTTTCTTTGTTTGCGTTTAAAGACGCGCGCTCGTATGTTGGCTGAAGCCTACAATTCGGAACAGTTTTTATTTTAGTTGCCGCTAAATGGATTAACGTTGTATGAACGTTTAGACTCTGTTCGGGATACGGCGCGGTATAAATCCGCATTGTTCAACGAAGGGTCCTTCACAATTCCACATTTATGTTTATTTTGAACCTTTTTGAATTTTGTTTGTGAATTGTTATTCATTGAGGTGTAATCTCTGTTAATCTAAGTGTTCGTAGCCCAGCGACTTGTTTCGATTGTAGCCGATTGAAAAAGATTAGCAACAGCGGGCGCGGTCTGTAGAAGGATGGGTGACAGCTAGTAGCAAAAATTTAATGACTTCCGTGCTTCGGAGATCAAGTAAAGACGTCGGTTGTTGTTACAAGGTAGCAATTGTTAAGCCATGTAGGAGGCTTATGGGTGGCATAAAAACTTGCGACAGTTGGGTTGGCCATTAACCTGCATTGAAGCAGCATGGTGGAACACGCTCTAGGCCTCCTCAGTATGAGGAGAGACACGTGCTCAGTAGTGGGTCGTCGATGGTTTGAAGCCAGCTTCCTTCAATCTGCATTGCAGCAGCGTGGAATGTTCTAGGCCTAGTAATTAGGAGAGACCCGTGCTCATCAACATTCCAACTCAAAACTTCCCCACTACTGGACTCAGGTCTTCACTCACAATGTGTGACCCCTGCACTGGCCTCACCTCGGTGGCCAAGTGCGGATTGGTACTCTTCACACCTTAGGGAACCTTATGGATTACTCCCAGGAGTGCAGGTTGCCTCATGACGTTTACCTTTAAGTGATAATCAACTTCTAAATAAATATTTCACCACCAAATTTAAAACCCAGTAAAGAACATTTTTTTACAGAAATCATACCAAATACAAAAATATCAGCATTTTATACTGACAGGACAGCCGATATATTTAAGTAACAAGCATGTAGTAACTGCTTCATACAGTTTATACAAGAGTACTGTAAAACCTAGTATACCCTATAACAAAAAAATATTTCGTAAATCTCTGACTATTTTATGTTTTTGCTCTCTCATGTAAAATTTGGTTTTGAGCCCTTACTAGGTTTTGAAATGGGGCAGCCGATTGCTTACCGTGTAAATAACAAATATGTTGATCATGTGGCTAATAGGGATTGTTAACGCAATCATCCATTTTACTTTTGTGTAACAATACTACATAGAATAGAAAAACGTTATTGTTAAAAACGACACTGGAACCTTACTACATATGGAACTAAAACCTATTTAGAAAATGTTGACAAATGTCGTTCTTTACAATTAATGATTTTTTATTATAATGGTTTGTTGTAGTACAGAATGTATTTCTTATACTTACGAATGAACTAATTTTGTAGTGTTATAGTTCTGTATATAGTATTTATTGGTATAATATTTCTTGTTTAGAACTTATTTATATTTATTTTTCTATTTTAAATAGTTTTCCTATCGACTGACTCTGCGAGATATCAAATCTACTTATAAAAAAATATATTTTTTTTCGTCACATTAATTCTTTAAGTCGGGGTTTCTTTAAGCTTAATTAGACGAACTTCCTACGGAGCTGAAATTTTGCATAAGCGATCCGTCCTGATGACAATGCATTTTTATAACAAGCATGACCTGACATACGTACAGGATTAGCTCCAGAGAAGGGAACTTCTCAACGGTTAACAATACAATTATGAAATTTGTGTATTTCTTTGTATTAGGACTGTAATTAAAATTTGTGTTTTAAAATATTTTATTAAACCTTTTTTCATAGTTAAAATTTAATTTTACCGTAATTTCAAAGTGTTTATTATGCTTTTTATTATTTGCATCTTATAGAAAGTAGGTGGATGCAATGTTATTTTTATTTACTAGCCTAAACATTAAAATATAAAATGGTTTCAAGATGCTGAGGGGCTAGTGCACACATCGCCATTCTGATCAATACGAATTTGTGAAAATGTCATCGACAAATATAAAACCGTAAACTTTATATCTGTCCCCGTGATAAATATTTGTTGTAGCGTTTTTGAAATTCCGGGCTGTGGGGGCGGGGTCATAAAAACTGTTTCACGCGAAGGAAGTCGCTGGAATAAACTGTTGTTGATAATATCTTATCTTTTTTTGGACAGCTCACACATGGCCATTTGACCCCAAACTAAGCGTTAGCTTGTGCTATGGTGATCAGACAACTGATAAAAATACATACATATATATTTTTATAAACATATTTAAATAACCTGACAGACAGAACAAACGTTCCTGCTAATCACAGAAAAGTTTGACCTGGGTGGGAATCGAACCCACGACCTTCGGTGCAGCAGTCAGGTTCACTAACCACTACCACTACTACTTACCGGTGACAGGCTGGTTGGTCTACAATACAAGGTACCTTTTACCTGGTTGTCATGGAGCTAAGTTACGAACATTACGAAGTACCATTAATGGAGCTGGGTGGCAAAAAGACTAGCGAACTAGAACAGAAGGGAGGTTCTATGGCGTCGTTCGCTGACCTGACCTGAAGTTGTTGACTAGGGTAAAAGAAGTCCGTGGCCACGCGATATGTTGGATTCCGTAGCTGAAATAACTAACTTCTTGAGCCATCTCAAATATTTTTCAAGATTTCATGTTAATATTTTCTTCCGAAGCATGGATAGACGAACAGACGGTCCGATGGACGGACGAACATGAAGATACTATAAGAGATTCTATAGAAAAAGTAATGATATACTCAAGCACTGCTAGATCAGATTGTTAGTAACTAGTCTCTGCCCGTGTGGGTTCGCCCGTGTGGTATATTAATAAAACGCTGCCTATGTCTTATTCCAAGTTACAATCTATTTCTAAATTAATAATACAAGGATTCGTGTGTTTGTATTTTGATAAAAAGTTTGTGTTATTCCAGACTATAATCTATCCCTATACTAAATTTCATTCGCATCCGTTCGGTAGTTTTTGCGTGAGTAGTTAACAAACATCAACCCATTTAAAAAAATGTACATTTGTAATATAAACGGGGCTAATAATATCACGAGCATATATCAAATATTTTTTATAAATTGCAGTTAGTTCCTAATATAAAATGAACCATATGCAGTAAAGCATAGGGCTGAAATTTGCATTCCTCACAATTTCCACTTTAGGCACTTAAAGACTTGGGCAGCACACAATCCACAATTAACCAACGCGCCCTGTGCCGAACGGTCACCAAGAATTTCACTAATTCTACTAAGGTTCCTCGAGATATTAAGAGTTACTTTTGTTTTCTTAGCTGACAAAAACCTCGAAGCCTTTTTGGGATGTGTGTGACCAACGGTCACTTGCCATGTTGCTCTTATGGTCATTGCTACGCTAGAAATCTGGAATATTATTCTTACTTACCCCTTATCCGAAGGTTGTCTGGAATAGATCTCTGCTTAGCAATAAGACCGCCCTTTGTACTTTATATAAACGAAACGTACGTAGTTTCTGTACTATGTTTTCTTGGAGTACAATATCTATAAGATATAAATATTAAACGACAATTGCATGACCTTATCACTGGCTGGTATGTAATATGAGGCGTTGAAATGTCCAGATAACATTCCAGATTAAGCACACAACTTAGTGTCAGGACTATTTGGGAGTATATGCCGCGGTAATGGATCCCATTACGGTGGTAACGAGCATAGCCCGGAAAGCATTTGTTGCTCTCACTGGATTTTACACTTTAATCCCCTATGATAAGAGTGGTAACAGCGTGAAGGAGATTAGGAAGCGCATAGATTATCCCGCAGAGCCGTGTGTACATATTACCGAGTCGTATATTAGGGTGAATAGGTTATTTAACTGTGTTTTATTATGAACCCGCTAAGTGCAAAGTTACGCTGCCACGTCAATTTTGTGTTTGAGGAGACGAAGATTATTTCGTTTTGTTCGTTGATTTAACAAGACAGGATGAGAATGATGTCTGGTGATGGGAGAAGTTCTTTGGTAGGGCTGGCTTCTACCCATTAATGGTCTACTAGTGAGCAGGGTGTATTCTCGTAATTGAGACGAATTTAAGCTCATTCCACACTTTTCCCATGATAAGTCGAGGGGTTGGTGGGCATGATTGTTGCTTTATGATATCTACTGAGCCCGCTGGTTTACGTGCCCTCTGAAGCACGGAGGAGCTCAATTTTCGTTTTTTTGACGTGCATCACAGTTTACGTTACGAACTGCACAGTTATCCTTAAATACAAGACAGTTTGGGCATGAGGATTTCATTTCAACTGATCACGGCCCACTATTGAGCACGGGTCTCTTCTCCCCCCGTCACGGACCCCCCGAGTAGGAGGCCAAATTCTTAACCACTAGGCTATCACGCGCTATGATGAGGATTTATGTAACCATAATTATTAGGAGTTGTAGCAGGGACAGGCCAGGACAAGCGTTCGACACATTCGAGGATATTCCTTAAATTTTCAAAGATCACACAACTTTCTTTATGATGTTAATTCTTTTATTAGCGATGTCATACTTTTACGACGCCTGTAAAAGACTTTGCTCAAGTTTACTTACTTTAATAGGCTTGGTTTAATATAGCCTTTTACGAATCGTGATAAAATTAGCAACGGAAACAACTTTATTTTTGTACTGCTGTTAAAATATATAAAGCCGTTTAAATATCAAAACCCATTAAAATATAAATCTTTAAATAAAATATAAATATTTCAATTAAATATTAATATTTTAACAGCTAAAATAAAATTATTTTAACAGCTTGTCATATTTATATTTTAACAACTTCTTTCAGACAATCTAGTACAAAAATAAAGTTGTTTCCGTTGCCAATTTTATCACGATCCCTGAAAGGCTTCAATACAGTGTCTGTCTGTAGATTTCCGGAATATTTTTGGGTGATAAAAACAATAAAGATTTGTAAGATATGGCAACACATAAAGGGTTTTAAGATGGCTATAACAATGCTAGTGTACAATTATCATTAGGTTTAGGGCCGGGGTGGTAGTGCTATAACTCAGGATAACTTTATCTTAATAATATCGTAACCGAGCTCACTGAATCTTAACGATCTATTGCACGAGGGAGGAGAAACAAAGGGAAGTCGGAGGGAGAAGGGAAACAGAAGATAGATTAAATAAGTCGACGCAAGTCTTAGTTTTTACGTAAGTCGTAGGTTTTCAATTTCGGTTTCTACCCATTCATGGTCCACTATTGACCTCGAGTTTTTCGTCGTACTGAGGAGGCTTAGAGGATACTCCACCAGGCTGCTCCAATGCGGGTTGATGAAGGGTTTAGTGGCCAAAATCAGCGTCGATTGTTTTTATGCCGCCCGAAAGCCTCCGACATGGCTTAACGATTGATATCCATCGATAACAACCGGGACCGGCTTTGCGTGCCCTCTGAAGTACAGAAGCGCTTTTAAAATTTTTGTCATTATCAGTCACCACTCCTACCGAGCGCTTGCTTAACTTCTTCGATGATTTAAATTCGAATCAAGCCACTGCGCTATGAACGCTTCTTTACTAGGGTAAATATAAAACATAAACGAAATTAAACAAAGTCCATACACTATGACACAATTACATCTTTAACATACAGTAGCGGGCCGAGGAGACCGTCGCAAATACTCCACTATATTGGAATGCTCGGCCATCTCGCTTCGAATTTATGGAAAATACATCGCATTATGGAAATAGCTTCTACGTTATGAGATAATTTAACCAACCAGTAACTTGGTGACTTCTCGCCGCTGACCTCATGCTCTGAAGCACATTTTACTAGCTTTTATTTATATTGTCATGTTTGCCGGTGACAACGACCGATATGACCAATACGTTGTTAACGTGTCTATTGATTCATAAGGCATCTTTTGGATTGATCACGGATTTTTAAATCAGTAATCAATAAGAAAACCTACTATTTACGTGTAATTATAATGTTGTTAAACATTACTTTCGTCAAGTTAGCTGTTCGGTCTTATGATGAAATGAGTAATTAGACTCTTTGTATGTTGAGGTTAAATCTTGTAAACTTAAAGCCACTTAATGAGGAGAAGGTACACTCCTAGAAGCTGAGTCTTTTAAAGTACATCGTTGGTTTTGCCACTGATTTGGGTTGGCCACAAACCCCTCCACTAATTCGTATTTGAGTAGCATGATGGAGCATGCTCTAGACATAAGTATAAGGACAGTAGTGGGCAGGCAGCATCACTAGGTTGAAGCCAAAGAGATCACTACGGAACTGAAACAAAATAAAGTTACAAAATATCTTTAATACACAGGTACATTTTCCTCAAACAAGCAAAGTTAAGGGCAAATATTTGAGAATTCTTAAACAATTAGCGAAACGTAATAGCCGTGAAGTGTCACAAAAGGAATTGCGTTGCTCATCATTGGCCAGCAGTGGCGTTCCGGAGCCGCCGCTCAAATGTACCGGAAAGATAACTCGGCCCGCGCCGATGCCCTACTAGGGTGCCCTGCAGAACGCTGTCGTTGCCGTTTTACTAAGAAATTCCCTCAAATTGTTCCTACCTTTTTCACTTTACTGCAGCTTTTACGTTGTTTTTGTCTTGTTTGCGCGCGGAACTATCCTTTCTGGTTATAAGGAATTTTATAAAATGTCAACATAGTTTTCTGCAATATTATATCAGGGTAACGAAGTTGTCACTTATTCACAACATCGACAAATTTCAATGGGATATGAGCTCAGATCGCTTTGATTAGATAGCGCTGATGAAAGAGACGGGTCACTTGATGGTAAGTGTTTCCCGTCACATAAGAACATAGCCAACACCAGCGGGAGAGCTACAACGAAAGCACATTTGCGACGCCGGTCTTAAAAAGCCAATCATAGCTCGCTAGCAATACCTCAAAAGAAGGCCCAATCCGTACTTTGCAAGCGGTTATAAAAATTTCGAACTTCCTATACTAATAGGTACCAAGAGTCCCACTGATATTAATGGAGCTACATAATACACGAGCTGATGCTCCAAGTACTTCAGCAATTCATTGTTATGTATGTCTCTGAATACAAATTCGAATTAGACCGTGCAGCGGTGCGCGTGGCCATTTTGTGTCTCGCGTTTATTGTTTCAACGCATGCTTTTATTTCCTTTCATCGTTAGCTTTCACTTGTAACGCAATTCCGGAATAAATTGTTGATAAATACGAATTTTATGCAGTGACTGTCATTGAAAGTTGATCTTTCGACGGCAGGGGCTAGGTTTGGGCTACATTCTAATTTTCAAATCTATGGAGCTGGCAAGTGCGGATCAGTGAACTTCACACACATTCGAGGACTTCATGGGGAATTCTCAGGACTGCAGGTTTTCCTTCACCGAAACTAGTAATAATACACCAGTAGGTAAGCACATAACTTTGTAAATTAGAGGAAACAGGGTCCGAGTCTAACCTTCTGATCGTGAGACCAACGTTCAATCACTATCACTGCTCTTACCACTTTTGGTCCAGGGAATCCGAGTGCGGGATAAGAATGAGTAATAAAACATTACAAAAAATATTACATAAATTGCATTAAATTAAATTACATAACCACAAAAATATTTAAACTATATTTCCACTGCGTTCCCGGAACTGGGTGGTTCTGCCGTCACGCGTCGCGTCGTACCGAAGCGCTTGCAATATTCATAATGCAAAAGACTGTTTATTTTGAATACCATAAACTGTTGTTAGCATATTTTATTTTTAATCTGGCATACTTTAATATTCATAATGTCTTGCGAAGTTTTTTGTTTATATGACTTCGGGGGGAATTTGGTTAATATTATCATTTGTTCCTTATGTCGTTTGGGAACTAAGTATCGGCTATAACATTGAAGTCATAGCCCGGCGGCTTCCTCTGATAGATAACCCCTAGTATTGAATAGAGGCAAAACTTTCTCGAGGGCTTCCTCTTAATACCCATGTATCCGTTAGTCGGTGTTGTTATTGACAGATGACTTATCAAAGGCTTTTGGAGCATTAATAATGTCTTGGGTTACAAATACCTCCAAAAATCCAGATTAAACAGTCATCTCTTTACACTTTTAGTGTAAAAGTTGACCATTTATAAACACTACAATAATATCGTTGAAATTCAAACGCAGAAGCATGAAGCGAAGAGCCTCCATAACTGGTGACGACAATGCTAAGTGTGGTGGCGAGTCGCAAATAAATTTCAGAATAAATTTTCATTTCGCAACTATTACTTACCGTTCCGACTTTACGCTTCGGACGCAAAAAGTACTTACAGTATTCATAATACTGCCGTTCCCGATGTCGCTGTTACGAATCACATTTGCAATTTTCATTAATGTAAGCACCGTTTTGAATAAGCTGAAATATTGAATTTCTAAGAGACAGTGAACTGGGGAAGGCATTGTGCGACGATGATATGAAGCAATTAATGCCAAGCGATTGTTAACTTGCGCCAACTTTTATTTATGTTTTAATTAAATTTACGCGATAAATATACTTTAAAATATGCTCTTAAAAGTGGTTAGGAAAAATTGTTGTGTTGTTAAGAACGCGGAATAACAGTATCTATCCATCGATCGTCACAAACTTTCGCATTTATAATATTAGTAGGATTCGTTTCCTACAATTACTTACGCTAAATCGAAGTGCGGAGATCTTTCTCGCTTATTTCCAAGTTCTTTTCTCACTCTTCTTCTTTTGTTATCATAATATAGAGTTGAATTAAAATGCATAAAACTTGTTACTCATTTTCATGAAATGCATACAAACATTGTACATGTAACACCGTAACAAAAAGTTGGTTTACGGCACGTTTTCTCACGTACGCCGTATTCCGTACACCGTAATCAGCATAAGTACGCAAATAATGTACCGCCACAACTTTTTGCTGTTTGCGAGCAGAGCAGTTTCAGCAAACGATTATAATACGTGCCGCTAAAAGGATAATATCCGCAAAAACTGCGCACCGTTATAACCCTATAACTGAGAGCTAGGAAAAAGTGGAAGGAAAGGTTGCAGTACACTGGTAACACAGACTTATGATGAATCACTGCGTAGTGTAATAAAAGTGGACGGAGCTGCAGGGAGGCGGAGCTCTGTCTGTTAGTTTCTAAGCTTTCTTCTTTTACTACGCAACGGACTTTGATGTAGTTTTCCCTATTATTAAGGTAATTTATTCCTGAAGGGTTATATATACAAACATTATAATTATTAACTGTGTTATAGAGAAAATTCTCTATTTTGTGATGAATTTATTATGATAATATTACTTTATTTGCTGTTAAACTACTAAACGAATCTTAATGAAGTTTGGCATAGCGTGAGATTATAGTGTAAAATAATATATAATCCACTTTTTATCAGCATAACTAGCGTAAATAATGACAAAATATACTAGTGCAGGCAATCCATATTTGTTTTAATAAGATAAGTATCATCATGTATATGTACATATGTAGTACGAATGTCAGTAAATTGTTAAAAAAACTATTTCTATTACAATGAAATGAAACTATTGAAACTGATTAGTTTTCTTTAAAATTTTGCATTCATTTTTATGGGCTTTTTATAGAGTAAATTAGTCTCGTTAAGAACGTAAAATGTACAAAGATGCACTAGTCTCGCATGACTCTATTGTTTCATCAGAAATTATTTGCTTAAAGACGAGATCTTTTTGTCGAGATTAATAAAATAAAAATTTTACGTGCGGTATAGAAACGTTTCATATTTTGAAAAAAAAAACTGTATGTTTATAATTTGAACATACCAATGAATAAATGGATGAATGTTTATTTATTTAATATTAGTTTTATAAAATCATAGTTTAACATTGGCGCAGTTATTAAATTACTGTTTTCATTGCTAAAATTTTGCAGTATTGTAAAATCAATTAATTAATACAATTTCACGGTCAAATTGTGTGCCCGGTGTACCCACAGCCGTACGACAGCGCGGTGTGTGTCCTAATTACCGGCCATTTATAACGGCCGCGGACGGTCCGAGCGATTTTTATATTTTTTGCACCATCCTTCCTACATAAAATATTTCAAGACACAATTCTCGGTAAACTTTCCTTTTGGTCCGCGGGGAAAAATTTTAATAATTGCCATAAATTGCACCGACGCGGCTTATAGTTGGTGTTCTAGCCTTTATTCCATTCCCGGCCGTTCCTGGCCGTTCCCGGGCACGGTCGCCATTTTGATTGTTTTAGGTGCAAACATTCTTTATTCGAATCGGACTTCTAAAGCGGCAACAAAACGGTCATGCTCGTTTTTGGAACTGAATGAATTTTACATTTTATTACCTGCAAATTCTCCAGTTACCGTAAAATATTACACAATGTGCTTCTCACTAACATTTCATACAATGCAATTAAATTCAATAGCTTATTTCAGCGGGCGTGTATGAATGGGACTCGTTACGTATGAATACTTTCATATACTTTTTCGATCATGTACGAGTCTTCGGGCTATGAACGCTTCTGTGTTGATAAAGGTGACCGCTGGAGGTCACATTACATCCATACAGACATAACGTACCTCAACAAACCCTCATCTGTCATGGTTGCTCCGGAATTAAACCCGAATTCCTAGGGCCGTTCAAGTCATCATCATTGCAACTCAAAACTGTCTCACTACTGGGCTTGACTTCTCTCACGATGTGAGGGGTCTTAGCCATGAGCCTCCACGCTGCCCAAGGGTAAAATGTCATGAGTGATTTTGTGCTTCGGATAGCACATAACACTGTTGGGCCTGGTTCTTATCGTTAGATAGTAATCGTTACGCCACGTCTGAGGTCTTCGGGCGGCATTAAAACTTCTTTGCGTTGGCCACTCCTCCACCCATCCACAGAGAAGTAGCGTGGAGTATGCTCTCAGTCTCCCCAATTTTTTCGAGAAGAAACCTGTGCTCAGCAGTGAGCCGCCGGGTGGAGGCCAATTGTACATATATGACCATATGAATTATAATTAACAATTTCCAACACTGAGAAAAGAACACTCGCGTTCATGGTCTGAATATAAAAAGGCAAGCACTGCGCTGGCAATACGGATGTGAGGACGTGACTCTATTAGCCCAGTGTTATGAGAGCACGCACGTAGCACGCAGCTTGTCGTTAAATGTTAAACAAGCTAAATATTATTTTACATTTTAGTCATTTATTAAAAATATTGCAATGTGATTGTCTTACTAATATTAAAAAACGAAAGTTTGCGAGGATGGATGGATGTTTCTTACGCCCTCATGTTAAATCCACGAAACGCATGTGAATGAAATTTGGCATGAGGATAAATCTGGAATCATGGAATAACGTATAGTCTAATTTTTATCAAAACATCACGTGTGCGTAGCTCGCTAAAGCAACAACTTAAACCAAACACAATTGTAAACATTTGCTATTCATATAATAATGTAAATATTTGTTAGTGATTGTTAATATTGGTAACAATTCTAGTAAAACCGATGACTAGTAAAGTAGGAATTGTCTACCGAGACTTTAGGCATTACCGCGGGATTGGTTATGGATTTTAAATTACCAATTTTAAGGTGTCTTAATGAGAATGTATGCCGGTTGGTCTAGCGGTCAGTGAACCTGATTGCTATACCGAAGGTCGTGGGTTCGATTCCCACCCAGGTGATTTTTTTCTGTTGTGAGCAGAAATGTTTGTTCTGTGTGCCTAGGGGTAAAAATATCTATATAAGTATGTATTTAAAAATATATGCATATTTTTATTAGTTCTCTGATCTCCATAATGTATTCTAACGCTTAGTTTGGAGTCAGACGGCCGTGTGTGTGGTGTTCAAAGATATTTATTTAATAATTCCATTCAATGTAATCTTTAGCAGTGATAGCCCAGTGGTTATGAATTCGGCCTCCTACTCGGGGGGTCCGTGTTCGAATCCCGGGGCGCGCACTTCTGACTTATCGGAGTTATGTGCGTTTTAAGCATTTCAATGTCATTCGCTATAACGTTGAAGGAAAACATCGTGAGGAAACCTGCATACCGGGGAGCTTGCAAAACTCAAAAGGTGTGTGAAGTCTGCCAATCCACACTTGGCCAGCGTGGTGGAATATGGCCTTAACCTTCTCGTTCAGGGAGGAGACTCGTGCTCAATAGTGGGCCACGATGAATTGACATGAATGTAATCTTCTTTAAGTGAGCTCGATGTTCCTATCATGAAAGAAATAATTTGACTTAAAAACTTTAACTTAAAAAATAGATTTGCTATAACTAACATAATTACTGCAATGTTTCGGTTAAATCTCAGTTGCTGATGTAGTTTTAAACTTGAGGCCTGGGAGGTAAAGGTTTAGATCAGATGTACTAGTTACAATAGTGGTAACAAGCCTAAAATATTTTTTTTTATGACCCTGTACCAATTGAAAAGCGTATATGTCAAAAACAAACATGTCACCATCAGACACCATAAGAATTTAATTAGAGAAAGATAAAAGCAACTGGCGTTGAGGTTGCTAACAACATTTAATAAAAACCAGAGGTTTCTCCAACTCCTCGCCAGACGCTGATCTTGCACTCCGCAGATTAAAACGGTGTAATCCCACTTGAAGTATATCGTTCTCTGGCCATGCATACGCAGCATTACATTTTCTCAATTCTATATACACGTCTCAGTTCACATTGACATACAAAAAATAAGTGAATTTTATATAAATAATGATTTTCATTGTATTACAGTTCTAATAATAAATTGTGTTTTGTTTACGTGTTTTAATATTTGTTTACGTGAAGTAAAAGTATTTTGTTTATTAAGCTTAACCCTTTACCACCTGACACCTAGTTTTATCCTTTAACCACCGACGTGCGGTTTTAAAGACCGCTTATAGATTATTCCGTTTTATTTGGGATTTAAGTCAAATTAAAGTTCGGTTGAATAAATTGATATTTGTAACAATCATGGCATTAGAAATTACTATACTAATTAATATAACTCGTTATATTTTTAATTTAAAACAATAATTAAACATTTTATTATATTTTATAATTTGAATAATCCACTAATAAATTCAAACCGAAAAAATGAAGAATACTGAAGCCTATAGAGATAGAACTTTTAAGAGGCTATTTTGATCGTCGTCACAGTCAATTTTAGATCAGGTTCAAACTCTAGAGTCTGCATATGATTAACAGTTACATCAGTTCACCTCAACAATTTCATATTCCTCATATTCCACAAATTTTAACAAGTTATACCTACACTACAACCTTTTTCGGGAATCATTCTATCTATTGGTGAAAACCGCATGAAAACTCGTTCAATAAATTTACAGAGGGGCTTTGATTTATTATATGTCGTAATAACCAAACAAATCGTGCGTATACATGGACTGTGCTCGGACGGACTTGGGGAACATGCGTCTCTCCTCGTAGGAGGGGGCCAGGTGCATAGGCGCTCCAATGCGGATTTGTGGAGGGGATAGCAGGCGACCCAGGAGTTGTAAGTTTTTATACCTTAATAATAACAACCGACGGCTTTTCGTAGCCTGAGAAACATGACAGTGTTTGTAAAACTTGCCAGTAGCGGTGACCTATTCAGGAGGAGGTCGGTATGAATGGACCGCGCCCGCTGTTGCTAAACTCTCGCCTACGATCAAACAAGCCGCCGGGCTCTGAACGCTTCCAGAACTTTCTACGGAACCCTATTAATTAACAGTAGATGAGCAAACACTGCATACCCCCAAGTGCCTACGAGCCCGTCCGGCAGTAAATTGTTAATCCGATTATGGTGGTCCCAGAAACAGTGAAAAACATTAACTTAGTAAAATTTTAGTAGTGTTCAAGAATTAAAGTTAATGTTGGGCAATTAGCTCGCTCGTTCGGCCGGGGTTTGTTTATCAGCTGTTTCCTGACAGCGGCCATGTTGCGACAATTACACAGTTGAGTGTCGAGTTGCGGGATTCATCACATGACTAAAGATGGCGTACAGAGGGCGCGAACCAAATAAGCGAAGTCAACTTCTCTGCCAGAGTATTTAATAAATAAATGAAATGCGGTTTAATAACTATACGAGCAAATGAGTTACATGCTAAGTGGCGTTTCATACACATTAAATACTAATGTTAAGTGACTGGATCAAGTAACAGATATCTCAAGTAACAGCCAGTTACTCCAAATGCTAAATCATTAAGAAATTGGTTTTATTTATTAAAATCTTGATGTTTGTGCCTTACGGGTGGCAGATCACTTCTTCTACAAGGGTGCGAGTAATTTTTAAAATTATACACATCTTCATTTGTGGACTGATTATAATAACACAAAAAAACGAAATGATCATGATGTTATTAGTAAAATAGTTATTAGTGAAAACCGTATTAAAACTGGATTAGCCGTTTCTAAGATTAGCTCGTACAAACATGCCATCAGACACTAAGTCACTACTTATTATCAGCTGGTTTTGTAGTCAAGGACTAACTTATTGAATGTAAAAAAAAAACAAAAACACACAAAGAAATGTTTAACCTCAGTTAAATATACACTTCTAGTTAAAGTTCCTCCCAAATATCTTCCATGTTGCAGACAGCGATTAGTTACAGATTTGTTGTACGTATTGATATTGTAATGAATATTGTAATGATATTGTATTGTAGGGTCAGTTCTGTACATTAAGTATTTTTTGATAATATTGATGCAGGAAGGCTTCTATCGATAAAGAGACGAAAACATGTTTTTTTTGGATTTATTGTCTGTCTGTTCGAGCTTCACGCAAATACCACTGGGCAGGTTAAGATGAAACTTGGCATAATCGGAGTTTAAAACCAAGAATGGTTATAGGATAGGTTTTATCCCAGAAAACTGCTTTGTTACCGTGGGATAATAGCTTGAAATTTGTATAGCAACCACTGAATAACTCTTATTTAGAAGCGAAGCGATGGCAATTTCTAATACTATAAAGTACTTCTTGAACTATAGTTACTTCTGAAGAAACGCTGCCAGCATCTTGGGTACTGCACCGTATGGGCCTACCGTTTTAATTACATCATTAATTAGTTTAATTAGTAATTTTTATTAATAACTATATATTTTATTTTATCATAATCATCTTTATTTGATGTATTTTTTATTTATGATGTTTTTTTATTAACAAGACAAATCTTTTTCTGGCTTTCTGTATAACTTCTTTAGTCGTTTGGCTCAATAGTGGCTTATCGCGTGCCACCGGACCTGGGATTACCCGCGGATACCGCTCTTCACCTGGGCTTATGAAGGTTTAGACTCTATTTGCGCACTTCGCATTTATTTTTGGTAAGGTAAATAAATTATATGGTTGGATTCTTTTTGCTAATTTGCTTTTTAAAATTGTCTGCATTGTAC
>DWJZ01003765.1:0-16426 GCA_018249125.1 Asbolis capucinus | reverse complement strand
AATTTAAACTATTTTTTTTAATATAATGTTTATAAGTGGCCAGTTCTAAAAACTTTCAGTTTGGCCCTCGTACAAATGCACAAACACACATACTTTCACATTTATATTATTATATTAGTATGGATATGCTGAATGAATACTACGAGATGTAAGAAAATTGTGTAATCATATTGCCCTCAGAAATAAACTACAAAAATAAAGCAGGTATAACTATTTTACGATGGCTTTCGGCGATTATCTTGGGCTAGGCCCAGCCTCCCTTATATTTAACATAACAGTTTTATGTTACGTTTAACAAACTTATAAAAATACTCCCGTTGATATTTTAGTAGATAAATTTTGAGGTTCGGTCCCTGAGGTGGTTTTGAAGGTGTTTTATTCTACGAATAATCTCTCATGAGCACTTCATTATTGAATTCTGAGAAAATTTGTTGTTTTACCGTAATCTAATACTTTAACCGCTGAACAAATTTTAATGTTCAAAAACGTTTCTTTTGTTTTTGAATAGATAATAGAAAAGATAACATACAAATATATTTTTTTACTGTTTTAATTACACACATATGTATGTGTATGCCTACCCTAAATCCAACCAACCAGAGCTTCATCAAACCAGCTCTCTGAGATTAGCGGTGAACAAGACCGACAAAAAGAAAAAAAAATCAAAAATCATTGATGCATTCATTGCGTCTTAATATCCCGAAATGTCTCAGTGTCTAAACACGGATCGATCACCTATAATTTTATAAATTGTTAAGATAATCATTTCATATTATTGCTATATTGCGGTCCTCATAATTCGTAAGATAAACAAGTAAACAATTCGCTATTAATGAAGATCAGTGTCGAGTGTCGTATAAGATACGGAAAGGAAAATGAATGAGGGGAAGATTGACAGGTTTATCTGTCATTACTGTCAGTCAAGTGATAGGTGTCACGAGTTTTTCCCGCCATCGTCGCAATCTCGGCGTGTCACTGATACGAATAATTTTCTCGAAATTTCGGCAAAATAATTAAGTTATGAGAACTCCTTATATTAGAAAGTTTTATATTTACAATGATATGCAGCCTCTTGCTCCACTCCTTAATAATTAAATATATGTTTTTTACGTATTACTTGAAAAGTAATCAATGATACTAGTCACTAGCTGGTTCCTAATAATTCGAATTATTTTGTCAGCTGAGGAATGGTGGTACAAATCGATGAATAACACTATAAAATAAAAATAGTTTTAAAATAAGAATCAGAACTCAGTTGTCATGTTATCTTGGTTACTTTGCAGCATGCTTATTTAGAAATGACATTGTCACAAAGATTTTTTTTTTCATATTCCTGCTCATCGTTCAACCAATCGGGCTTCCCCTGAAATAAATGATGTTCGGGTAAAAAACCTTTTAAGAACCCCTTCCGGCCTCCCCCGTGCTAAACTAGGACAAATCCCGCGAATCACCAGACAGTTTCTCCCAAAAGGAAAGAACAGCTACCTTATGACATATACGAGTACTATACAAGTAGACTCGACAGATGTAGTTCTGCAAAATGTTTCGTTAAGAAATCGCTTCAAATACATAATCATAAATTTTAACTTAACTACCTTTAGTAATTACTCATAACATTGGATATCTCAGCTGTACCTATTTCAATATCTATAATACTTCGAGTGACCCATCATTGTTTCTCATCTTTTTTACTCTAGTTCTTCAATATGCACTATCCCTAAACTTACCGGAATTGTAAGCAAGTAGGCTTACCCAAAAATATCTCAATAAAATGAATGATTTGGACATACATATATTAAGAAGATAAATGTAATTTTCTTGGTATATGTGTGCAAGTGATCATAGTAATATGAAATTCTGATATTATTGTGATTTACACTGATGAATCAAAGTAAGATTTGATAACTTTTCGTGTTTTTTTTTCAATAAATTTTCAAATTAAAGTGTCCCATCTACAACCCTAGCTATACCGAAGTGTAACGAGGGTAGTTATTAATATGGCATTCGTCGGGTACGTGAAGTGAATGATGAATGGAGTTACATAAAGTTGGGTATTGAAATTGGACGGGTGGCCGACGGTAGCAAATTTCATTTGCACGTCCATGTTTTGTGGACAAGGTACATTAAATTATCGACTACATGTGGGTAGATTGCGTGATGTTGTTGCTGATGTTTTGAACCCAAATGAACCTACTAATTACTCAGGATACTCTGTTATTGAACCAATGCGGATTGATGAAGTAGTCAGCTGCCAAGACTGCCAACTGGCGATAGCAACTGGCACTGACGGGCAAACGTAGAAGCACCCAAACGTTCTTGAAAAGTTTGCCATATCCAGCGTAAGCACTTTTACTTATACGATCACCTACAGTCAATGCCAGTCCCCGAGCTATGAGTTTTAATACTTTATTAAAGCTTAAGCTTAGTGAAAACACGTTATTGACCAGATGCAATGGACAGTATTATTTATTCTCCAGAAATACATTTACACAAAAATAAAAACTTACCGAGTGAATTCTTAGACCAAAAATACAGATACATACCTTACAAACTTACTAAGTGTTTAATATTCAACTAAATCTAAATTCACACAGTTGTTGGATTTCTGAATTTGAATGCAGTTCGCTCAACTTTGGAACTTCGAAATCTCGGATACGAATGCTTCAAGTTAGTACTTACTATTATCATAATAAGAAACTTGTTTTCGGAATAACTAGAACTTATCCGTATGGCCAAACCTACGTTACGTAACCGGAGAATAATGTTTCTATTTCTCGTAAAGCATTAAAACAACGATTACTTTCGATTTCCGTAATTGAGTTTCAAGACACGATTGTCGTCGATATTGTTGTCACGTGTCACTGCAACTCCGTAATGTAAATAATACGCCCGAAGTTTCCTCGAATGCTGTTACGCGAATGAGGCGAAAATAAATTCGTGTCGTATTGATTTTACCGCTCTTACTTAAGTGATGGAATGCATTGTAAGCTTGTACATTGTATGTATCAACAATATCGTAGTGACTTGACTTGCTTTATTTAAACCAGGGTTTTTCAATCTTTTTGAAAAAGTGGTCCATTCACAGGTTGAAAAATTCTTTCGTTCCCCTTAGCCTATATATACATATGTAGATAGACAAAAATTAATAATTAAAAAAACTGCTAAAAACTTAACTTTGCGGCATAGCCACACTTTGTCATTTTGCTTTTACTAGCGACGCGTCCTCCCTAACGATCGTGACCCACAGATTGAAAACCACTGATTAAAGTAATATTGAAAATATACCTATTAATTTTTTATTGCTAAGTCCTGGACGATATAGACGTTACGTTAATAAATATAAAGTGCAAAACGAATGTATCAAGAATGCTATCATTTCTAATCGTGATCAAGTGAACATTTATATCTGCACTTTATACTCTGCAGTGTCTGCAGAAAGGATTGCTACGTCATTTCATATTACGCTTACTCGTATATTACTTACGGGACGTTTCGGTCTCGAAATTGCTAAGTTTGCAGTAGGTAACTTCAGTTTTGGAAACCCCGCTCTATTTTTAATGGCAACATCTGTTTGAATTTTGTCGATATTGGCTGAGCAGGTCTGTTTTTCTAAGTATGCTTTACCTCTGAATTTCGTTAAATAATGTTACTAGCCCGCGCTTCATCGTGCGTTGTGTAGAATAATTGGATTAGACCGACCAAATGCAAAAACAAGCATAGAATCTAAGCTATAATCTAAACATAGTTGATAAGTAGTTTGCTTGAATAGATCCGCCCGCTGGGTCTAGTGGTTAGTGAACTTGACTACTACACCTGAGGTCGTGGGTTCGATTCCCACCCAGGTCAAACTATTCTGTGATGAGCAGGAATGTTTGTTCTGTGTGTCTGGGTTTGTAATATAAATATCTATTTAAGTATGTATTTAAAAGTACATACGTATGTTTATGATCACCATAGTACAAGCTAACGCTCAGGATTGCTTGATAGGAACGCTTGGGATTAGATGGCCGTGTGTGAGTGTCCAAAGATATTTAAAAAAAAAGTATGTTAATGACTGAAACGAACGTAGGGTGAAATACAAGAGAAGGCTCACAGATGACACGGTAGAACAAAAGACGAACGACGTGAAGAGTGTTACAAAAACTAGAAACAAATAAAAAAAGATATATATCGTACAATATTACATAATTTTACTTCCGTACTATTCATTCAATAGTCAGATTTAGGTCAATATCTTTGTCGTGCTGGATTGGACACACATACATATGTATGTATTCCTCAAAGCGAATATTTTGAAGTAAAGCAAACCATCGCCCCATCGTCCCAAAAATCCCTTAATACTAATATAAATCGAATGCATTTTGTAAAAATCACGGCACGCTTTGGCTTTGTGCCCTGTTAGTAGGTACAAAGCTGGATGATAACAGCTACGGAGTATTGGATTTTCTAAAAATTTAAATATTTATTAGGTATTCTTGCAGATTTACCGTAGCAATTTCACACTAAAAATAGGTATAAATAAATAAATGCTTTCGCACGATGTCTACGATATTCAAAATACTTATACAAACACCTTGGTATAGATTCTTAAGTCGTAAGTAAAACGTAATATAATACAGAAACAAAATCTGCAAACAGCACTCTCCGTCAATGCTAGAACTTATCTAGAATAACACAAAGAAGACAAGTTCTAAAAAGATATATTGTTAATATAATAGAAAGTGATAGTCAATACAACAACAAGAAATGTATAAATGCTTAGAAGATATCACGTTCAATGCCAAAACTTTATTAATTCCCAATATCGGGGATAAGGCTGTTGTAATAATAATATCTACTCTCGGTCACTAGATATTTTGTGGCACGAATAGAATTTTTGTTATTCTAAATAACATGTGTTTAGTCCTAATTAATCTATTATATAAATATCAACGGATCGATTATTAAGGTTAAGGTAGTTTTGTCTAAGTACACAAATTATTGTTTGTGAGTTTGTTTGACCTTCATAGACTCTGAAATGGTATAAGATAGAGCACTGATGTCTTTAGGAACTTTGTTCAGAATTATCTGGAAAAGGTTTTGGTGTGAATGAGATTCATTCAATCGATATATCTTACGAGTACTTACGAGTTACTTAATCAAGTACTTACGAGTAGGAATAGTAGACACTGTGTACTTGTAACAATGGTTATGATTTATGAATGGTGCAATTTGAAATTGTTCCTGCGACGCGGACCTACGTATCTGAAGTTGATTATCACTTGCTACGGAAGGAAAATATCGTGAGGAAACCTACATCACTGATTTCTCCATAAAGATGTGTGTTCACTGTCAAAGGTGTGTGAAGACCGGCATTCTGCACTTGGCCAGCGTGGCGGCCTGTACCCCTCACATTACGATAGGAGACCCGAACCCAGTATTGGAACAGATATGAGTTGACTATATTCGCACACACATATTATGTTAATTTTATTGCTTCCCCTGACATACGGATGTTTCGGTTGCACGACATCCTGCCTCGCAATCGTAGTTAATCTCAACCTATTAAACTTAAGTAACTCAATATCGGAGCAAGACTTAGTTCTGACTTCCAACCAACTGAAATACAGCTTTGAACTCCTATTTAAATCTTATTTGCAGAGGCAATCTTAATCAATAATCACTTTACTAGTAATATAATGAATTCTTAAAACCTTTTGACTGCAGAACTTTTGTTCTCACAATTATCTTAAAAGGTTAGCTAATGCTGAAATAAGATTTCTTTCTTATAAGTTTCAAAGTTATATAGACAATTTTAGTATTTAAATTAGCGTATATATATGTATATTTTTACAGCATATCAACTGTGCGCCATGTAGGGGTGATAAGTTTTATCCTATTTACTGTACTCAATCGCATAGTTTTCTTCATTATCTTCATAAATCGTTTAGTTTATATGTACCAGCATGTAAATAGGTGTATATAGATAGGTTTGTGATCTACATTTACCTATCAAAAACTGTCGTTATAAATTTTAACTCTCCGCTAAATGATCCTCCGATCGAAAATGCTCTTTTTGGACCTAACAATTTTAAACGATTTATCCAACAACGCCTACACAATGATGTAGATAAAAAAAAGTTCAACGCCATTTTATAGTACGGAAATCCAGTTGGGGAAGTCAACCAAAATGTATTGAAAATATTATTCAAGATGTAACATAAAATATAACACCTATTGTAAATTACAACATTTACTAAAGATGATTTCGGGAGTATATTGCAGATAGACCGAATGAGAATAACAAATATACAGTTCCAAATTTAATATGGTAGTGAAAAAATACTGCAAGATCGATGAAGTGTTATTTATTTAAAAAGAGTAATAAAATCCTTAATAGGGTTTGCGGATGGACAGCACGGTTGCAATTGACAAGAAAATGACTATTACTTCAATCCTTCTTATTGTTCGCGAAAATCACACTCCAGTTGGGAGTGAATGGTTTAAAAATGTACATTCATTGAACTTGAAAATACAGCCGAGTGGGTATTGCAGGTGTTCGATTCTTGACTAAATTGACTATTTAGTTGGACCAATAACTGGGATCTATCTCGATGTTTTCGGATGTATGATACGAGTAGATCTACTTGCATATTTGAGGACGGCCAATGAAAAGATGCATGAACTATGAAAAGATGATATGATGAAAAGTATGTAGTATTTGAGGAAGGCCAATGAAAGGGTGAACTGTGAAAAAGATGGTTTGATGAAAAGTGTTTTTTAACAGCTGATAGGACAGAACGGAAAAGGAAAACATCGATGACAGAAAACAAACTTTTTAGGGTTACTCATAGGAGTTACACCCTTATTGTAAGGCAAAATTAAAAATCTGTGGAAAGTCGGTAGAGAATTAAAAACTCTTATAGCCATATCCATCCGTCTGTCTGCGCTCCAGCGGAAAAGGCATTTAGTACTAGAAACCTAGAAAATGCAAAGGAGAGATCCCCTATTGGTAAAGTGAAGATGAATTTTTTTCCAGCTGATCTATCAACCATTTATCTATTTATAAAATATAAAAATTAAATTGTCAATTTTGTTAGGTCTACATATTCCTACCCTTAAAACTTTGGTCGGTTCTGTACATATATTAAAACAAAACTTACACAACTTACGTAGGTGGGCTTACCAGGTTAACGAGGTAATTACGTGTAGTACGAAATCCTAAATTGTGTTTGGACCGACGCGCATATGACTGATATTTTTCTATGGGAATATCCGATAAACGAGAATGCATGCCATTCAATGATAAATGGCTGCTCATAAAAATCACGAAAAACATCAACAATATGTGTGTCTGTATGTTTTTTCAAATATAAAAGACAGTAACAGTGAACCAGTGTAAGTCAAGGCTTAAGTAACTCTTACGAATTGCCACGATGCTCCCATAAAATATCATGACGTAATATAAATGTTGCCTGAGCGAGTAAACAAGAATCTATGCTAAGAGTAGGTGTAAGTAGGTGGAGAGGAAACAACAACTGGCAAGGTTTCGTCAGGGTGTGAGCTCCACCCCAGTTTTTCGGCACACTGCCAACATCAAAGGACAATTCTTCACAATTACGCTTAAGATAGTTATAACTCGAAGAAATCTGCGCAAGTTTGTTATAAAACCTGCATTTGGCCAGAAATCGCTACTGTTATGGCATAACTTTCAAGGCTAGTGAATAGGCTGCTGAATAGCTGATCCTAATTGAAATAAAATGTAATTATTTGTCACTTGTTTTGTGTGACATCAGATGACCGGCGGAAACTTTGATAGCTTATGATTTAGGTGGTTAAAATTTGATGTTTTACGATGCCTTTAAATATGGTACGTATTAAAAAAAAGTAAAATAATTGCTTCTGGTATGTACATTCTTAATGCATGGCCAAGCAGATAATCTGATTGACAGAAAATACTGTCAACTTATTGCTAACATGAGATCGTTATAAGCATACGAAAACTTGAGGATGAAAAATTTGAGGCACAAAAGTGTGAGCTTACCTAATATAAATGTACAAAAGTGTCCCGTGTCCCGGATAAGTATTTATTCAATAAAGTTTCCTATAGGATATACCTCAAAGGTTGTTAGAATTCAAGAACTTGTGCATCAGATACTCCAGGTTATATTATAAAATCATTTTGCAGAAGCACGACATATGGGTAATTTAGGCTCTAATAAATATAACATCTTAAAGTATATTTTCTATTCGATTACAAGTTCGGTAGTAGCGAAGTAACGGTATTCCGTTATTAACACAATATTTTGTGTTTATCCTGACAATCACGCAGCGTCGCAGCGTCGTTGAGCCATTGTGCCGCCAACACAATGAGCTGTCTTCCTCCATTAAAATGAAAACCTGATGACTTTCCGTTACTTGCGAACCATTTGTCTTACTATTACGTAGTATTTATATAACTAATAGGTATAATAGTATTTATATTACTAACAGCGCCATCTAGGGAAAATATTATAATTAAAGAACATTGGTGCATTATGTATACTTGTATCTATGGTTGACTTGTTTGTAATGTTAAAAATTATTTTATCATCGTCACTTCCTGTTCTTCTCTCGTCACTAAAATGTTAGCTCTTGCTAGAAAATATTTCTTAGACTTTCTTTAAACCAATGTAAAAGTTCTGTTGCGTGTACACGGCCTTATCAAAACTTTGTTTATGGCAGAGAGAGAATATCAGATAAGCAGATCAAAAGGATTACAAATTGATTGAGTAGAATTTTTTTCTGATCGTAACCAACGGAATAAAGATAGTCAGCAACGCTTTGCTGACTTGCAATGAATTTAAAGTGTTTGTAAGAATGTTCGCTTGTTCGCGTTAAATCTTGCAAATTAAATTAGAACCGATTCCCTTTCTACGCAGCCGACACTTTACATTCCACTTCAATTCGGATATCATTTCATTTTTATAATAAACACGACATCCAGGATTCTTCCAAGGCACGGGTCCGGACAAGGGAACTCCTCACGTCACGTCAGATAAAAAAATATAATTGTTTGGTTCTTCGCTTGAGGGTTTTTCAATAAAAGCTTATTTTTTAAATGTTTAACAATACATTTATTACAATATTCTGTGTTATGAAATAAAGCTAATATTATTATATTACGTACCTAAAGCCATTATATTTGGAAATTATTATTAAATCTATATTGTACTACATGTATAACATGTACCCGTTTTTTACGAATATCCGTGTAATATTATGAAGCATTATAAAATTTACACGTGCCAATGTTTCTGCGGAGCGGAATTTTTTTCCCCTAATTATCCGCTCTGCATTTACGGTAATTAGAATTACATATGAAAAATATGAATAATAATATATTAATATCTCGGGACAATTCACACACGGCTATCAGAATCCATCTCAGCGTTGGCCTATACTAAGGTAATCAGAAAACTGATACACATACGTACATATTCAAATAAATACATACATAGATATTTATTTTATTACATCTTTATTTTAAATATTGTGTTGCAAAGTAGATCTGATCTCATAGGTCGGGCCGGCAGAAAGAAGAAAAAAAACAACGGTTTATGTCGACAGTTTTCGTTAAGCCTTGTCGGAGCCTTTGAGTGGCAAAAGTCTTTCGACACCATGGTTGAGTTAACCCTGTTAATGCGGTCACTGCAGCTATATGATACGGTATTTCTTAGTAATCTGGACAAGCTTATTATGAAACCAGTTCAGATCGCTAATATTATGACGTAAGTTTCAAGGCTAATTTACATAAATCATTGCAATCTACAACAGCTCCACTGCTGGGCTCGTGTTTTGTTACAATGTGAGGGATATATGTAGATCATAGTCTATCAGGCCGTCAAAGTGCGGATTATATATTTCACACTCTTTCGACAAATTTATCACGAACTGTCAGAAGTTCAGGATTCCTCACATTTTCTTCACCGATGCAATTTATAATTTTAATAATTTGTAAATCAAATGTGCAGGATTTGAAGTACATATTTTCTAAATCTGCGCAGTTATGAGGAGATACTCGTTTTTAGTGGTGAGCCATTAATAGATTCAAGCCAGGCTAATGCTAATTTAGTAAAGATATTTATGGTCAAATCGTAACAGTTTTTTGTCCTAAAACAACATCTTATGTAAACCACAGAAACCATTTTAACGTAATCATAGCCCAGCAAAGGCAGGTATATAATCTTCTTGATCAGTATTCTAAAAAGTATAATGAAGAAGTGGATATCAAATGAATCGATGAAAGTTAATATTATACAACTTAAAGCGAACGACGAAGAGAAATCCAATTTGATAAAATGCCTATTCTTTACATAATATTATCTTCTGTGTAAGCTTGTAACAGAAATCCACCAAAACGAATGGCCTGATTGTGATGTATTGTAAGTATTTTAGAAGGTCTCTAGACTCTCACTATTGCTTTCGGTGTTACCAAGGCAGTCTTGGCCCTCAGGCAACTTAAGGTCTTCCCCTGTGCGTCTGACGGCTGTCCGAGGGGTTTTTAGTGGGTAGAAATCCCTTGAAGTATGAGTGTGTAACTTTTATTATTTTAGAATATAGTGTTTTAATAATATCCTGTCAATTAATATCCACTATTTGCTGTCTTAATTTAACGTGGACACAGATATGACTATCATGTAAGATCAAACAAAATTGAATGTCATAATATTTTCTGATATATCAGCAAACTGTCACTTCCAACTAAACCAGTATCACTTTACTGTATCTTATAACATCCATATTTCAAGTGTAGATTAAACAACAATGATACTCGTGCATCGTTAGAAGTGGTAGCCTAATGGACGGAGTTTATGTAAGTGTAGCGGAAACCACCAAATTATATGAAAGTATGATTACATGTGTGATCCATTAAAGTAGCCGACTAACAAGGTTATACACTGGCAGGGGGAGCTTCCCACGTAGACCGCGTCGCCGCTCGCTTGACCGCTTCAGATCCACCTCGCGCCGTTGCGTAACACTGCATCACTCCAATACGATTTCAACCTATTAATAGCCCACTAATGAGCAGTAACCAGAGATTCAAACCCGCGTGCACCTATTATTTTCAAAAGTTATGCGCATATTACAGTATAATGTGCGTGTGAAGTTCACCAGACTTGGCTAGCCTGGTGGACTATGACCTGACATGTGAGCGGAGATTAAGAAATTGGGACTGTTGTGGATTGCAATGATGAATGAGCCCAGGTCTCTTCTTGAGATTAAGGAGGCCTTAAGAATACTTCACCGCGCTGTGGAATGCGAATTGCTCGAGGTTGGTTGACCAAAATATCAGAACATTTTATGCCACCTAAAGGCGTGAGATACCCTGATGCTGTCTATCGAGACGTCTTTTTGGGCCTTCAAAGTACAGGAGCGCTTATTAAATTATTAGCGGGCATCCATTTTCCGACCGCGCCCACTGTTGCTTAACTCGGCCGATCATTTACGATTGACACACGCCGCGGGGCTCTTACGATACGATTGTTCACTGTTAATTTGATAACTAATCGTAGTGGACCGCGAGAAAGGAGTGCGCTCGCCGCCGCTTACCGCCCTCGGTCGCCGAATCCGGGCAACCTTTCACGACTACTTTCTGAAGTGACGCAATATTTCGCTCTGGTCACCCTTTCCCCATTAGGTATTCCGAATAAACAACGTTGCGTCATATTTATATTTTATTATAAAAATAAAAAAGCTATTTAAAATACATAAACGTAACAGTCGCAATAAAATAAGTATCTTCTTTCGAACAACATTAACACAGTGCACTAATAACAAGTAAAGACGAGTAGCTCTTACAATGAAAAATATATGACTCGAATTATGTGGCGTGATAAAAAGGGACAAACCCCCAGACGAACACGGAAGGATGACTATGTACAAGTGCGTTCGACCACGGGCAACCGATGGAACTACGGACTTAGGATGTTGTTGCAGATTCACGGTCACGCTGCTTGATAGCTGGCTATGAGCCTATTTGATGATATCAATATTTCGCTCAGCAATAAATATTTTAAGTGACGTACCTACCACCTAAGCCTACAACAAATTGAATGCAGGTTAGTGTATGGGTCCAGCTACATGACCGGGGGGTCCGTATTGAGTGCTGGTAGCACCTCCGTGACCACTAATTGATCCGCTGTCATCACCACCGCTTGGGCCAAAATCAGCGCTGATTTCTGCGCCACCGTGGCCAGTGCTACCGCCGATAGCGGCACCTTCGAGCCCTGATCCTCCAGCGATGCTGACCGCAGCCAGGTCACCACCACCAATGGATCCACCACTAATACCGCCGCCGATACCAGCACCACCGAGACCAGCACCGCCATCGATAGCACCACCTCCAAGACCACCGCCAAGACCACCGCCGAGACCGCCGCCGATTCCACCCTCCCTCTGAGTTTGGTACTTGATGAAGTAAACTTCTGGTTTTGATGGTTGAGTTGGGGCAGGTGTGGGGATGACGATGTCAGGTTGGTCTTCGGGCTTCTTGACCAAGACGTATACGAGGGTCTTCTCTTCGTTCTGAGGCTGCACAGGGATGATGGGTGCAACGGGAGTAGGAGGAGTCGGTGCCTTAATGAAGATGATCTTGTAGTGTTTCTGAGGAGGAGCCACGGCAGGGATGTTGGGGATTCTCTGTTCCTGAGGTTCTGGTGGTGGAACATGGACGTAGATGTGTTTCTGGACGAGAGGAGCACCGGAATATCCACCAGCGTAGCCACCGCCGAATCCAGAGTCACCGCCGAAGCCGCCGAGGCCTCCGCCGAGACCTCCACCGAGACCTCCACCGAGACCTCCAAGAGATAATCCGCCAGATGAATGTCCTCCTCCAATAGAGATAGCGCCAGAATGAGATCCGCCAGAGATTCCTCCCAGGGAAATGCTACCACCGTGTCCACCAGCAGAGATCACTCTATGTCCTCCGAGAGAAGGAGCTCCATAGCTGCCTGAGGGGGCAGAGTATCTTACGGATGGAGCGGAGTAACTGTAGCCAACTGGAGGCTCGGGGCGGCCATAGGCCAGCGCCACGCAGGCAAGGACCTGTAACAATCATAAAGGTTTAAGTAATACTGAAAAATGGATCTATAGGGTAACCTCTTGTCTCTGGTTCCCATTTTCAAGCAGATTCATAACAATTTATGCAACCTGCATAATTTTAATTGCCACACATAATTAATCCGGATAATACGCAAGACGAAACAGTTTAGAAATTAGATTTATTAGCATCGCGTAACATAATAACATTTGAAGTGTAATGGGAAAATTATATTAGTATTATAAATTCGCTGGGCCACACCGCAACAAGTTACCGAATATTGCGTTTAAATATAGTTATGCAATATTGCAATAATGAAATAATGTTAACGAGGTATTTCAAAAGCAACGAAAATAAAAAAAAATCTTTATCAGATTAATGAGATTTCGAGAAGAGTATCGGTAGATGACTCCGTAACATAATTTGAAATTATCGGTATTATGCAATGTTCTCGTAAGTTGCGTTACTTGGAATACAGATTGGTAACTTACTTAACATTAGTTTTAGAGTCTTTATGTGTGGAAATGGATCGAGTGAAATGGAGTTCGCACACCCGTTGAATAATGATTAGAACTACGGCTCCACAGACTTGTGGTCTATAACACACGAATAAACGCTGCTTGAAGTTTGAACGATATTTCCTAACCTTAGTGTTATTTCCAGGAATCGAAGAATCGTTTAATCGAATTGAGCATAGACAATTTTGTTTATTTTTGTTAACACTTTTGTTTATTTAATTTTATATATTTTTTTTATTAATTATTTATTTTGTTGTTTTTTTGCGTGATTTACACTTTTATTTATGTCACTGATTCGGAAGTTGTATGCCAAACTTGGGATAATATTCCAATGATCCTTGGTTTAAATCACATCACATGAGGAATATGCGTTGGCTTTACAGCACTATCTGGCACACTACTAACCGACTGGTTAATTAGTTTATCACCAAACACTTCACTTTAGTCTTTAACATCGAGTCCTTAAATTCATGATTTATCACTTGTTACAAAAATATATAAATTTTAATCACAATTTAATCGCATTTGCCAAGGGGTAGTAAATTCACTTTAAATATTTCAATTAAAATCCGCTAGCAGACTTACCACAAATGCACGCATATTGTGCGTGGGGTAGAGACAGCTGGGTGGGTAGTTCTTGCTGTTACAACGTAAGCTTGAGCACTTCAGGAGAACTTCGCCTTTTGGAGATGTTCTTGGCGGTGTGAGCTTGTGTTAACTGATGACATTCGCCAGGCCGACCCGCTTTAAATACCAAAGTGCTCATCTCGTCAGAACACTCCATCCCTACGAACATTTCACTTGGTAACGTGCAACTATCGTCATTATTTAACAAGTATACAGTCCTTTCTTTTCGACGAGGCCCGTGGCTGGCACCGCACACATTCGATACACTGCCTTAGCGACCACCACTCGCCTGCCCGCGCACTCGAGCCTTCCAGTCGGAGGCTATACGGTCCACATCTGTCTAAATTTTACATTCACCATTTTATAACACTGTCGAAATATGTGGTACTTTTTTGGCTAAGGATAAAAAATTTCCTATTACCGGCTTTTGCAACAGACTACCGCTCTATTTTTAATATCAACTCGATGCATTAAATTACAAAATCATTCGTATGTTTTCACATACAGCTACATTATAGAAACTAAACGTAATTTTAGTAAACGTTACTGTAGAATCGATATACTATTAAAATTAAAGTAAATTTAATAACATCGTACGACTACGTTGGAATGGATAAGCTGATGCTAAGTAGTTTTCTCAATTTCAATAATCTTCCTTATAACATTTGATCTATATAATTGAATACAGCCTGCATTGAGAAATGATTAAATTAAGTAACTTTAATGCAAAATATTACATCTTCATTACAAGCTGTTAACTTGAAACCTTTCATCTGAGTCATGTTTTGCAATACACATGGAATGATGGTTAGGGAAAACATGAAATTTTATGGCCTTCGCAAAGTTTGCGTTAATATAAAGTTGGTATAAAGCATATATACATATTAATATAAAGACATAAAAAGTAACTTTTTAAATGTTTATACCCTCATACCTCCATACCAGTATCCTATATTTCAAGGGTGGCCTGATTAACACAAATACAACCCATAATGATTTGCCTGGGCCTTGAGACAAATTACTTTTCTGTTATCGTTCACGGCACAGCGCTTCTGTTTTTCGAGGGCACGTCAAGACGAGCAATTCTTGAGCGCCTTGTACTTCGGATGGCACGCAAAGCCATGGGTCCCGGTTGTTAACATTAAGCATCAATCGTTAAGCCATGTCGGAGGCGTCCCTATAAACTTTCGACACTTGGATTTGCCACTAACCTCTCTACCAATGCGCATTAGAGTAACGTGGTGGAGTATGAGAGCATACTCCTAAAACGCTTCCTCAGTAGTGCAGAGTGACCTGTGCTCAGTAATGGGCATAAAATACGTATATTGAAGCCAATAATCTAGCATGAAGCATGCTAAAAGGACTTTCGCCAGCTAAGTTCGCTACTATTCCTTCCTCAAACCTTTATTGGCATTCCGATGACGTAAACACAAGCTGACATAAACGGCCCTGATTGTAAATAGTCACCTTCGTCCAAGGACATAGGTATCGCAAAATCCATGGAATCAGGAACTCCAGGCCTGAAAAAGAGCTCTATATGCACCTTATTTTAAGTTGATACAGATGTTTAGTGTACTATTGTAAGAGTAGGTACGTAACTACAACAATCATAAAATAATTATAATAATAAAGCATTTATATCTTTTCTTTCCTTAATTATTAGATATCATCGAATTAAATTAAACTAATATAATACAAAACTCTTTGTTGCACACTACACAAAATAACATGAATATTTCACAAAACGTCAGGATGTACAAATTCGCGGTCTTATCGCTCGAGCGACCTCTTCCAGACATCCTATGGAAAGAGAATAAAGATAGTATGTGAAAAATGGTAGAATAATCTAGATGTATACAATTATGATATATTAACAAATTATAAAAATTTATTATTTTGTGTGTATAAGCATTAGGGTATGTTTTTAGTGTGTGTGTTAGGCTAGGCATTGATCAGTAAAAAAACCAAATCTCAGATAAAGCAACTGCGTTTAATTACTTACTAGCACTCGCCACCTCAACTTACTAAACAATTATTTAAGCAAAATAAACCCTAAGCCTAAACTACACTAAAATGATTTCTCAAAGAAATCTAAACCTACCTGGGACATTGTACCTAGAACATTAATACATGAATTAAATTGAATTAATTATACAAATTCTAGTAAAAATTTAGTATGATTTTTATTAAATTTCCTAAAAATATATAAGATTATTAATTA